>PVJN01048701.1:0-15503 GCA_004026805.1 Lasiurus borealis
CCCGGGACCTTTCAGTCCGCAGGCCGACGCTCTATCCACTGAGCCAAACCGGTCTCGGCAAGGCGTGTTCTTTTCTTACCCATCTCTTCCGACTCCCTACCTCCAGAGAGAAATTGTACGCACTGATTTATTTTGTAATCAAACGCTGGCCATATATATCGTAGACATGGATCATCTGAAAGAAGCTCTGACCATGGATCTCTAGCTTCCTTCGCTACAGAAATACCATCAAACACAGTCGCGGGGTCTTAAACAATTAAGATACAACCTCCCACCCGTGTCTGGGGGTCTCGGGGAACCCTGCACCTCCCCATTTCCTGCAGGTCGAATGGCACACTGTTCCAGCCAGAGCCCCAAGCCCCGATCTGAAGAGCACCTTTCAGCCGGAGCACTGGAAAGCACCGGGGACGCATGAATACCCTCCTTCTTGTTCACAACACACACGCGTCTATTGATGCCGATCACAGCATCTCTCCTCCAGCATTCCTCTGCGGCCGCGCTCGCCGATACATTTTCGCGCTGGAGTCCAGCCTCCCTCGTGGTCTCCGGTTCTGGGCCGTAACTCAGTAACCCTACCCTTGGCCCGTGCGCCTCGGCTGCCGTCGGGAACAGCCATCTCTCTGTTCGAACCGAGGGAGCACAATGAAACATTATCTGCCACAATGCCAAGCATGTGAGGTTTCCGCTCAACTAATTGGGAGGGAAAACATTTTGCCTTCATCAAGTGGCAGGGCCCGAAGTCAGGAAAATGGAAATGGGAATGGGGAGGGGGTCGGGGGGGTGGGGGGGAGGATGGGCAGGGCGGCGGGCAGACCGTGCGAATGTGAGCCGGGAGAACAGTCTGGCCACAGAGAGAAAGGGCTTTGGCTGCGGGCTGAAACGAAGAGAATGTTTTGGTTGGTTCCACTGTCTGGGAAGGAGAGGCAAATGAGGGTGGAAGAGACCTGAAGTCTAGACAAGACTCGCCCGCTAACTAACCTCGATTCGGTTTCCTCTTTTTTTGCCAAATTACCATCACGGTGGGATACGGGATTCTTAAACGTGCGTTCTGCACGGAGCTCAGGTGGGGAACTAAAATAGATCTCAAAGTGCAGCAGTGGTTTTCAATCAGGTAGGGATGAGAATAAAATCAATTCACATCAGAAGCTTTGCCCTGAAACGTGCCCCGTTTCTCCCTCCAGTAACCCTCTACACCTTGGCATTAAAGTGTAAAGTGATTTAAATATACCAATGTAACAATAAAACAACATTATATACCAATGTAACAATAAAACAATATTATATACCAATGCAACAATAAAACAACATTATATGCCGATGTAACAATAAAACAACATTATATACCAATGTAACAATAAAACAACATTATATACCAATGTAACAATAAAACATTATATACCCATGTAACAATAAAACAACATCATATACCAATGTAACAATAAAACATCATCATCAATAAGGAAGCGACCACAAAAGAAAACATTTATCCGGTGTGTTCTAGGCGCCTTGTACTGTACCAGTTACAAAATCACTCTGTATTCTTCAAAAAGTGGGGGAGGGAGGAATAATCACTTTCTTCATTTGTGAATCCCATACCAGGAAAAGAATTCCCAAGGGAAAACTCAATTTCTGACCCTTTGAATCTCCCCACTTCCTGTCAATTAAAGGACAGGAAGGAGTTGGCTTTATCATGACCTCTTCTTAGGATTGGGCCTGATTTCAGGGAATTTCAATATATAGAGAACATATACTATATATTTTAAAAGCTAGGAGCCAGTAGACCCAACCTTGGTAACCCTCCTCTCCAAACCATGTGACCTTTACGTGGGTCACTTAATCTCCCAGAGCTATGGAGGGTCTTCTCTTCTGTAATGTAAGCAGGCTCAGCTTAAGATCTCTCAGTCTTTTTTCTACAATTAATGTTCTCTATCAGGGAATCTGACTTCTTGATCTAGATCAGTGGTTCTCAACCTGTGGGTCGCGACCCCTTTGGGGGTCGAACGACCCTTTCACAGGGGTCGCCTCAGACCATCGGAAAATGCAGATATTTACATCACGATGCATAACAGCAGCAACATTTTATGGTTGGGGGTCACCACCACATGAGGAACTGTATGCAAGGGTCGAGGCCTTAGGAAGGTTGAGAACCACTAATCTAGATGTTAGGAACTATTCTGTCCCTGTTAAAGGATAACCGTTGTAGTAGGGCCTGGACTTCCGGTTGCATGGAAATTTCTAGACACATTCTTGATCTTAACAGGTCAGTGGCTTTTGGATCTGCTTATGTGTACGTTGCTCATAATAAAGCAATTAAATAGTGGATGCCAGAAGGATTCAATAAAAGAATACAAGATAAAGGAATACTGTGAATTTTAGTACTGCTAGCAAATCTCCAAGTCAAAGCAGGATGGTATAATCATTAAGAAAATAGACTTTGAAGATATTATTGCAGCTTCTAATTACACAGTTGTATATGGTTACGTAATTAACATGTGTCTTCCTCTCTGAGCTGTAAATTCCACATAGCCACGGACTGTAACTGTTTTGTTCACCGATAACCCACACGCATAATGTCCAATAGCAAAACGTTGCATAAATGAATAATGGATTCAAACTTCAGCCCAACTCCTTGATAGCTTTTAAGAATCTCAACTAGTCACCAAACTTCTTTTATTGTCAAATTTACTTGTAAAACGAAGATAACACTAGCACCTACCTGTTGGGGATGTTTCAGAAGAAAATTAACACACCTAGTTGTGATAAAATGTGGTTATAATAAGAATAAACATTTGACATTCTGTTAAATCAGTTACACCCTTTGCCTACCAAATTCTCGGCACTGATTGTGTGAAATACACAGTGGACCATTGCTAGTAAAGCCGGAACAGAAAACTCTGCTTAAAGGGCCCCAAACCAAAATAGAGCCCCCAACTACTCCCAGATTTGAATGAACTCGAGGTTGGAAAAGCCATTAATCAATAGTTGGTCTCTCTTACCATGAGAAGAAATTCACAGCGTGGAGTGGGCCCGAGAGCTGGCTGGATCTGGAAGAGAATGGAGAATAAAGGTGGGCTTGAGTCTGCTTTGCCAATCTCCAATGCCAATCAGATTATACATCCTCTCTCTCTCCAAGAGGAGTGACAACTAGAGTCACAACTCTGTACATTACAGATAACTGAGAGCCGTGCAAAGCGGTTCTTGCCCATACACATGTACATTTTGTCGGTTACGGTCCGTGAAAGCTCAATGGCTCTTCCTCCCCCACTGCAAGCAGAGACTAACCTTCCCTCCATTGGAACGTTCGTTTTAACATCTTATCTATAAACGTGACTCTTCTTTGAAATCTCCTTTGAAGCGGCTGTTAACACCGCACTAATTCCCTCATTAATGAGTTAAATGAGATCTTTAACACGGATTTAATTTTATAGCCGGAGGAGAGACATGACTTCATAATTTTCTGAAAATGATCTTTTAACAATTGTCATAATGTCCGTTAATAAGAACTGTCTCTGTGTCTAGCCCCGCTCTCAGTCATTTTTATGCCTTGTTTCATTTTTATCTGCACCATTCCTGTGAGGAGCTAATGTCAACTCCACTCTCCAGATGGGCGCTCCGTATTCCCTGGAAGCTAAGTGCTAGCAGTTTATCCAAAAGGGAAGCAGGGAGTGTGTCGTGGAGCAGAATTCAAACTCCAGCCTAGCTGAAACCGGTTTGGCTCAGTGGATAGAGTGTCGGCCTGGGGACTGAAAGGTCCCAGGTTTGATTCCGGTCAAGGGCATGTACCTTGGTTGCGGGCACATCCCTAGTGGGGGACGTGCAGGAGGCGGCTGATCGATGTCTCTCTCTCATCGATGTTTCTGGCTTTCTGTCCCTTTCCCTTCCTCTCTGTGAAAAATCAATAAAATAAAAAAATAAAAATAAAAAAACTCCAGCCTAGTCCAGATCTGTGGTTAACCAGAAAGCATCATCTCAATTTTCCCAGAGCTGAACCTCAGCAAATATCTCTTACTTTTTCACTTATTTAATAAATATGTGAGTCAGACACTGAGCTGCCTTTTGAGAACATAGAACTGGAAGAGAGAAGCAGCCCAAACCCTTGACTTTGAAGCAGCCTCGAATATGGTGATGATTGACCGGAAGTCCAGTGCCGGTGTAGCCAGACAACCTATTTCCTTTCGAAGTTGCTTTTCCTCAAGCTTCTTTTCCTACCCGCTTATGGTCAGCAGGGAACGTTCAATGGACTGGAATCACAACTTCTGGTAAAAACACCCTGGTATGATCTGGTATCCTTCTGTCGCCTGGTGAAGAATGCATTCAACAAATCCAGAAAAGGACATGACTAATGAGTGCTGCTCAGATCTCCAGGAAAAGCATCCTCCCAGCCTCCTATTTCAATTCCATGTCCTCTGTCTGGACCTCGCTTTCCCGGCTTCCCTTCCCGGTGGATCTCTGCTGGACCTTGACCTTCAAAACCGTTCAGTCTCCGGAACCTGTCTGAAGTCTTCTGAGTCTTCATCTCCCCGCTCCCCAAGGTTATGAATTAACTTCTGTTTCTTTCATCCTGGTATCCCTTGCCCCTGGGTTATGACTGGATGTACCCTCCCCAAGATCACACACCATGGCTTTCTCGTCTTTGTATCCCCGGCACCTGGGATGCGAAGGGCTAGAAGTGCTGTGAGGCGGGGGTGTGCTGGTAAACAAGTCTTTCCATACGGTTTATGGAGAACAACATTCACTTCCCCCAACAGACAGAGTTCTCTCTTGTCTCAAGATCTTTGTATTTATTGATCCTTCTGCCAAAACCCCATCTCTATTTTATCTCCTACCATTTCTAAGAATTTCTGTGAAGACATTGGTTCTTCCTAAAGCATTTCTTCAGCATGAATTCATTCCCTCTTCTGTGTACCCTCCTGTAACCTCAAACTTCTACCATCATATCACTTTTCACCCTGGCATATTTATATAGTAAATACATGTGTATTCATTTTTAAATCTTTCAGAGCAGGCACTATATCTATTTCACTGCTCTACCTTCAGATCCTAAACCTCTATAAGGACACATAAACATGTGTTTATTCACATGTATGTCAATATATGTCAACTGAGGGGAAAATACTAATTTGCTCATATTTGCTACTACCCAGAAGGAATCATTTATAGGCTACCACATGATGGAGCAGAAACCTCACCTTGCGGGTTAGACATGTGAATTCTACTCCTACCTCAGTCACTTATTAGCTAACTGGCCTTGCAAAAATTAATGTGTTAGCCGAGACCGGTTTGGCTCAGTGGATAGAGCGTCAGCTTGCGGACTGAAAGGTCCCAGGTTCGATTCCGGTTGGGGGCATGTACCTTGGTTGCAAGCACATCTCCAGTGTGGGGCGTGCAGGAGGCGGCTGATCGATGTCTCTCTCATCGATGTTTCTGACTTTCTATCTCTCTCCCTTCCTCTCTGTAAAAAATCAATAAAATATATTTTTAAAAAATTAATGTGTTATACCTTCATTCCTTTGTAATTAAAATAAGGCTAAAAATCTCCCCTTTGTCCTTTTTTTTTTTTCCCTTTGTCCTTTTATGATGAAGACCAAAGGAGACAATTATGTGGAGGACTTGACGCTAAGTAAACTCGCAATAAATATTAATTTCCTCTCTCTTCTATTTGTAGCCAGCGCTAACCTATAAGGACGGCGTTCGGGCACAACACAGGACATCCTACATGAGTCGGAATGGCCTCCCAGGATAATAGATGGTGCTGCCAACAATAGTGAAGAGAATGAGAGGAAGTTCCCACATAAACGAACCTCCTCAAGGTTTCACCCTCCGGGGTTCACTGGAAGGTTCAAAGGATGGCTTTGAACGTTAGACGGCACCCCGAAAAAAAACCAACAATGCTCCCAGCTGGGGCACTTCATCCACACACAAACTCCTGACAGGGAAAGGCGGGAGAGCTGGAGGCAGCGCTAAGCAAGGGATGAACTCTGAGGTACGGTATGTGAAGCCTGTGCCAAGGACAACATTAGGTCCACCTCCTTTCTCCTCTGCCTCTGCCCCGAGCAGGGACTTCGAAGGGGGGGTGCCCGCTTCCTGCATGGCACTGCGGGCTGGTGTTCTCTTGCCCCCTGGGGCACTGGAGAACTTCCAGGTCATCCCTGCTATGGCACCTTGGGAAAATGTCTGCATGCTGTCACTATACATTGAGTTACAGCAAACAAACCTTCCCCAGGAAAACACTGCAATCAGGCCCGAAAGGAAGGGTGTAACGACTGCCATGCTCACTGCAAGCCCGCTTACGTTTGCAGCTGAGCGCCCAGTTCCTTTGTTCTAAGAGAAGAGATGCTTTTATCCCGACAGCTAGCTGGTCAAGGAGGTGGAACACTGAATTGATGTTAAACAAACCCTACCCCTAGTTTCTGGTGTTCACATAAGGAAGACTTCAACATGGAATTAGCTTGTTCGTGGGGGTTTCTGCTCCCCAAACTCCTCTCCTGGCTGTGGCTGTCATCACAACCTCAGAACGTGCTGCTCAGTGGCACACGCAGCCAGCAGGGGAGCGTGAGGGAGAAGCAGGAGGGGAGTGTGGCGAGAGGGCTTGATTAGGGACGTACAGGCATGGGTGTCTTTTTATGCCTGACCGTTCTGCTACCCTGGTGATGAGTTTGGGAAAGGAAATCACGCATATTCAGGGTCTACCTCACTCTGGGTCCTGTGCTGTGTTCTTTCATTTGAACCTCTTGCCGACACGGATTATAATGCCCGTTCCCGACAGGAGAAAACTGAGGCTCAGATTCTTTGATGAATGTGTCTAAAGCCAGAACTTGGCGGATCGTCCTACCGTGGCTGTTTTTATGCCATTCCCTAACCACCAATGGCCACCTTACAGCCAACCACAAAACAAAACGGCAATACCTACATTCATCCATCCAGTGGCCATACACTAGATCAGCGGTTCTCAACCTGTGGGTCACGACCCCTTTGGGGGTCCATCGACCCCATCACAGGGGTCGCCTAAGACCATCAGAAAACACAGATATTTACATTACGGTTCACAACAGTAGCAAAATTACAGTTATGAAGTAGCAACAAAAATAATTTTATGGTTGGGGGTCACCACAACATGAGGAGCTGTATTAAAGAGTCCTAGCATTAGGAAGGTTGAGAACCACTGCGCTAGATAATGGTAAATGGATACAGCCTACTTTCACCTGCCAGGTGCCTCAAATGTTATTTTCTCATTTTATTTTATTTTTTAATAGGTTTTTATTGATTTCAGAGAGGAAGAACGAGGGAGAGAGAGAAACATCAGTGATGAGAGAGAATCATTAGAAGTATTCAGTGTGATTGTCTAAACCTGTGTGATCAGCAAATTGCAGCTCGCGAGCCACATGCGGCTCTTTGGCCCCTTGAGTGTGGCTCTTCCACAAAATACCACGGCCTGGGAGAGTCTATTTTGAAGAAGTGGAGATAGAAGAAGTTGAAGTTTAAAAAATAAGGCTCTCAAAATATTTCCAATCGTTGTCCTGTTGATACTTGGCTCGGTGGACTAATGAGTTCGCTGACCACTAGTCTAAATCAATGGGGAAAAAATGGGCCTATTCATTAAAATAGTCACTTGGTGCACATCAAACAAACATCTAGTATTTTGACTTCCTTCAAATTAACCACATTATCCTAATTTACTAAAACAAACAAACAAACAAAAAACACCAAGAGAGGAGGAATGGCCAAAACCGGTGGATAGAGCATCAGCCTGCACACTGAAGAGTCCCAGGTTGGATTCCAGTCAAGGATACGTACCTCGGTTGCGGGCACATCCCCAGTGGGGGGTGTGCAGGAGACAGCTGATTGATGTTTCTTTCTCATCCATGTTTCCAACTCTCTGTCCCTCTCCCTTCTTCTCTGTAAAAATCAATAAAAGATATTTTTTTTAAAAAAAGAGAGAGGAGGAATAGTTCCATAAGCTACTCATGTGTTGCGATTGATTTGCTCTCCTCCCTGTCCAAATATGTTCTCCAAGAACGAGGTAAAAGTGTCTGAAAAGTATTATGGGAAAATCTCTCTGTAGAGCCCTCAGGAAATGGTGAGAACAAAAAGGATGCTACTTGCCATGATCTCCAAAGACAAAACCTCCGGCAGACATGCCACTTGAGTGTGGATGAACTGCTTCTTTCACCCTGACTTCAGGTCCCAGGGTCAATCTTGGCAGATTGTTTCTGATAAAACAAACATCAAATTCTAATAGGTATGAAATACATATAAAATATCTGGGTTATCTGGGGTCAAGTAGACTCCATTTATAGGTGACAAAACTGGTACCTACAGGAGTGAGCTGACTTAACCAAAGTCACACAGAGAGAGAGAGCACTTAAAGAGAGCTGGTACTCGGGATGAATCCACCTGCTAAGAAGACTCCAAATTTAACTTAAAACAAAACCCAGAAGTCTCTACTTCCTATGTCTATTTTTTTTGCCAAGACTCACTGATTTTTCTATCCCCTTCACCAGGTACCACATCTAGTACATAATAGATGCTCAGTAAATGTCTGTAACATTGAATTAAATAAGCAAAGTGTGAAGGTGAGACCTTTTGGAACTCACTGTGATTGTGCACACTGTAGGCTCTGTCTGAGCACTGATGAGGGAGAAGCATGCACACTCTCTCCCGCCTTCTGTAATCTTTGGCACGAAGGCAATATAATAGCCCTCAGGATTCCTATTAGGACTGTCAGAGGGATGACTCAAAGGCCTATAAAGCTCAATGTACAATTAACATCAGGCCTCGCCTTTGTCACGGGCTCATTGTTCTATGTTTTGACTGCGTAGACGGGTATCTCAACTTTGACCTTCTGAGCTAATGGGACTACAAAAGAAACGATGCACGGAAGAAAGAAAATCAAATGATGGTAAGTTTAAAAGCCAAAATGCAAGACTCTGTTATTGTGCTGTCACTCAAAGAACCCGGAAACCTCCTTACTTCCATGTCTCAGAATTAAGATGTAGGCAAGGCGGAGCCACTGCGAACATCACATAGAAGTCATAATAGCAGAGATTGTAAATCAAGGTGGTATTTAACCAAAGCAGTTCCTAGGTCATGTCCAGATCTGGCTGGCTACCCCAAAAATAGGATCTGTGCACACAAAATGCACTTTGGCTTTCTGACTATCAAAGGGATTGTGTGTGATTCCTTTGGGTATAAGTGATAAATCATCAGTCTACACACACACACACACACACACACTCATACACACACATACACATGTGCATGCATAGACACAGAAATACATTCATGTAGACTGAGAAAGAGTTCATAGAAAATACTTATACTGAGTTGAAAGTTTTCAAGCAGAGCTCACAGTGAGAAAGCATTTGATTTCTACTGGCTACTATGTCTGATTGCATCTTGTTTTCTGTTCTTAGAAATATCAGATCACTATATGCTAAACCAATAACAAAGAAAATCATGAGGCAGTGTTGCAGGAAACATGAAATAATTTATTTTATCTGATACACAGATATTGAAGAAAGAATCTACATAATCTTTCATGTACCCACATATCCATCTGTGCATCTGTTCATCCGTCCATCCATCCATCCATCCATCCATCCTTCCATCCTTCCATCCATCCATCCATCCATCCTTCCATCCTTCCATTCACACATCCATCCAACACGTTTGTCCCTCCACTTATATGCCAGTCATGGTGCTAGAGACAATGAATGAAAAGAGGAGCAAGTAGACATGGTCTTTTCCTCCAGTAAGATAGACATAGCCGAGACCGGTTTGGCTCAGTGGATAGAGCGTCAGCCTGCGCACTGAAAGGTCCCAGGTTTGATTCCGGTCAGGGGCATGTACCTTGCTTGCAGACACATCTCCAGTGTGGGGCATGCAGGAGGCGGCTGGTTGATGTTTCTCTCTCTCATCGATGTTTCTGACTTTCTATCCCTCTCTCTTCCTCTCTGTAAAAAATCAATAAAAAATATATATATTTTTAAAAAGATAGACATATACACAGACACAACAAAAATCCAACTGTGAGAGTGATAAACAGGGATTACTGTAGAAGCCTCTAAGAGGTAAGTTTCCCTGAAGGAGATGATGTCTGATCTGGATACTATGGATGAGGAGGCAAAACTAAACCATGGAAAGTAGGAATATATTTAGGACTCCATGTTGAGTATGTTGTCTCCTGTCAAAGCTAAGAGCCTTGAGAAAACATGTGTGTGGCGCTCCAAAGAGTTCATCCTGGTGAAGGGGAGAAAACGGTGAACAGCAATGCAGAGAACACTAGTCCTGGGCTCTGCGCTGCTGTTCAATTGCTGAAGTCAATGTGTGCAGTTTAGGAAGTTCCTCCTTTCCTCAGGCTGAACCTCCCTCCTCTGTCCACCACGGAGACTTTTTAGATGACACCTCGCATCGTTTTCAGCTCCTGTAGTCTCATGAGATCCCCTGCAGACAATGAATCTCTTGAAATGGAGCTAGCCTCTAAATCAGCGGTTCTCAACCTGTGGGTCGCGAACAGCTAGCAGGGTCTCCTAAGACCATCAGAAAACACAGATATTTACATTAAGATTCCTAACAGTAGCAAATTACAGTTATGAAGTAGCAACAAAAATAATTTTCTGGTTGGGGATCACACAACATAAAGAACTGTATTAAAGGGTTGCGGCATTAGGAAGGTTGAGAACCACTGAGTCTAAATAAACCAGAAAACCATCAAAGGACTCAGTGATGCTCGCAGTGCGGCTGTTCGGTAATCAGACTCACTAGACCACTTGCTTCATTTACAGAGAGCTTTCCAGAGGGAAGGACCCATTCTCAGAACCGCCTGGAGCCACCGTGTGATACAGAGATGGTGGAGGGAGCGGAGAGACACAGGAAACCAGAGTCCAAAGAGAAGGAAGTCTACATTTTCTTCAGAGCGGAGGAAACCAAGGCTCGATGGTTCAGTAGGGTGGCTCTGGGGAAACGAATTTGCTTCAGATGTCCCCTTTGGGGGGTCCTGTCTGGATCATAAAATGACAGAGATTCCTCTCACACTGTCAACATCCTGTTGAGGCCTTATACAGCACACCTGGTTAGCACTTGAGCTGGGAGGTTAGATTTCTTATCCATAGGCAATACCTGCACCATAGAATTATGAAGTACAGTGGTACCTCGAGATATGAGTGCCCTAACATATGAGATTTTTGAGATACGAGCCACCGAGCAAGCGATTTTTGCTTGGAAATACAAGCAACATTTGAGATAGGAGTCATCTCGCGGATCAGCCGGCTGCACACAACCCACCAGTTTACCACAACTTGAGCGTCTCATAGTTTCCCACGCCTCAAGGTTATGGGACGAATTAAACTCGTATCTCGAGGTACCACTGTAGAATGTTCAGGCAAATAATTTAGCAGAGTGACTTTCTCTTCTGAATGCCTTCCATGGTCAATTCGGTCTTCACAACAGCCTTGTGAGATATTACCATGATTAACCTCATTTTTTTACTTATGGGCCGGAGGCTCAGAGGTTAAACAACTGGGTCAAGACTGCATGGCTTTGCCTGGCCGGTATGGCTCAGTGGTTGAGCACTGACTCCTGAACCAGAAGGTGGTGGTTCAATTCATGGTCAGGGCACATGCCTGGGTGGTGGCCTCAGTCCCCAGTGAGGGGCGTGCAGAAGGCAGCAGATCCATGATTCCCTCTCATCGTTGATGTTTCTCTCTCTCTTCCTCTCCTCTCCTCTCCCAAATTAATAAAAAAATATCTTTTACCAAAAAGATCACATGGCGTCTAGAGAGTGGTCCAAGGATTCCCTCCAGAGCATCCACCTCCAGAGCCCATGCCCATCACCATATGATAAATGTCTCTTCATAAAAATTGGGCTCGCCGAAACCGGTTTGGCTCAGTGGATAGAGCGTCGGCCTGCAGACTGAAAGGTCCCAGGTTCGATTCTGGTCAAGCGCATGTATCTTGGTTGCAGGCACATCCTCAGTAGGGGTTTTGCAGGAGGCAGCTGACCGATGTCTCTCTCTCATCTATGTTTCTAACTCTCTATCTCTCTCCCTTCCTCTCTGTAAAAAATCAATAAAATATAAAAAGATTGGGCTCTTCTTTCCCTCTCACCGGAAGACAGTCCACCTTCTGTCCTAACAGCAGGGATGCCTGTCTTCCCCGAGAGGAGAGGATTTTGTCTCCAGCCCTGCACCGTGACCTCTTATCCACCACCTCTGAAAATGAAGGGTTCTGGCCAGGATCGGAGGCCCGCTCCCCTTTGTGGGTCCGCTCATAACGATTGGCTGCTATCTGAATAAACCTGGTATCAAATTTGGAATCAATGTAGCTTCCACTGAGATCATCGTAATTCTTCATCTTTCTCCTTCCGGAACTGCCTCTAATCAGCTTTGCTCATCAGCTTTGCTTCCTTCTTTGGATCACAATGGCCGTTGCTATTTTGGATTTTGATTGTCGGTTGCAGCGCGGAGAAATGATTATTCTGGTTCCGATCCGGCCTTGGCTTGCTTTCAAAGCTCCGCAACCTCTGGTCGAGCTGGCTTTGCGCACCTCCTGGCCCCAGAGGGGAAAGCGGGCCCCTCCCCAGGCCTCAGACACCAGCAGAGAGAAAAAAGGGGGAAAGGTCTCCCCGGACTATACAAGGCATAAAGCTGGCCAGGAACGAAACAGATTTAAAGTCTAATTCTCGCCGGGTGAAATTAGCTCCAGTGATTATCTGCGGGTTTCTTTTATCTCCAAAATTAGAAGTGTTCATCATCACTGTTCTGTAAAGACGTTGCAGCGTTTGCAATTAAAACAATCCTTTTTGCTTCCATGGCGCGGTTCGTCGGGGGTTCTCAATGGCACCCCCACGTTATATAAACAGCACAGCGGGCACCCCCACACAGCTGCCTGCGAGGCGCCCACGGAGAGTCCCCACTCTCCAGTACCTGTCCTAATAATAATAATTTATAGGAAGGATTCGATTTTTTTAAAAGATCTCATTTCATCCCCATCCGAGCTTTGCGGCCCAGTTCTTTTCACTGTGCGACTGTATCAAACTGAGGTTCGGAAAATCAGTGTGTTAGTCGCTCGAGGACCACGCTGGTCGACAGGAAGGCCACATCCCTCCGGGAATGAACTTCTGGAATGTCCCAGGCTGTCCCCTGCCGCCGCCTTCTTGGCACTCCCTTGGGAAGGTTCTAAGGAGAACGAAGCGCTCGGAAATATTTATGAAACATTCACTATGTGCCAGGCACTCGAGCTTTCATTGATTTTAATCACCAACTCTTGACAGTAAGAGTATGAAACGTTGCGTGTGATTAGTGCGACTTCAGAGATGGGGGAACCCCGGCTTTAAATAATGTCTCATGATATCATAAGCAAAATGTGGCCAGTAGTTTAGCATTTTCAAGAAGTTTAAATACTAGACACTTATAAGGCAGTAGAGATGCCATCATGAGCAAAACAAACCAAACACTGTCTATACACCTCATGGAGCCTGTGAACTTGTAAATGAAAACAAAGTATAATACTTAGAAGGTCCTGGTTTGAAGGGAGAAAAACCATGGAGGGGGGTCAGGGGTCAGTGAGCTACTTTGGAATTTTCTAATAACTGTGATAAGACACTTCGGAGCTGCTAAGAATGCTGTCTCTCTAATGGAAGAAGGAATCATGTTCAAGACGGAAGAAATGGCATGTCAGTGAGCCTTGCTTAGGTCAAGTCCAAGTCTCTAGACAAGAATGAAATGGAAGTAGCTGAAACCGGTTTGGCTCAGGGGATAGAGAATCAGTCTGCGGACTGAAAGGTCCCAGGTTCAATTCTGGTAGGGGGCATGTATCTGGTTGCGGGCACATCCCCAGTAGGGGGCGTGCAGGAGGCAGCTGATCGATGTCTTTCTCTCATCGATGTTTCTAACTCTCTATTCCTCTCCCTTCCTCTCTGTAAAATATCAATAAAATATATATTTTAAATAATAATAATAAAGAAAGAAAGAGAGAGAGAGAGAGAGAGAGAGAGAGAGAGAGAGAGAGGGAGGGAGGGAGGGTTCTTGGTTCACTCACATTGCTTTTTATCTCACGTTCCCATTCACACAGTCGGGGCTGGGCCACTGAACACCTCCAGGGGGCACCACCCGGTTCTACGCAGTGAAGACACATGTAGGGCACAAGACGGGCCACGCCCGCTGTCATGAGAAGCACATTTCCTTCCAAAGGGTCCATCCCAAGGGGACTCCGTATCCTCGTCGATAAAAAGATGCGAGCAGCGAGGATGTTGAAGGCGCCATAAAACATGGCCTGTCTAGCACGACTTCACAACCGCCCTGCACCGCGAAAAGAAGCTTTAACCTGCTCTTCTCCACGGCTGGCATCTTTCTGCTTCTCCTCGGCTGGAGATGAGAGCCTTTCCGCCTCTCAGCTGTTGCAAAGCGGGCGACAGGAAGCTCCTGATCAATATTCAGCGTCGGCTCCGGCTGCACATTTTACGCTGATTGGGACCCAAACCCCCGCCGGCAGCCCTCGCTCCCAGAACCCCATTTGCTCTCAGCCGCTTGGGGTGGGAATGGAGTGTGTGCCGACTGGAACTGATTGCCTGAAACCCGAACGGCGCGGAGTCTAATTCCTCTCATTGGGGTAAAGCCTCTCTCCCACCGGGCCGGCTGCATTCGAGAGTGTTCCAAGTCACCGGGGAGCCAAGGTTTCGGGCGAGGCCTGTGGTATCCCAGAGGGCTGCCCTGCGCCCCCAGAGAGAGAGGGGACCTCCAGGAGGGAGTTGGTAGAAGCGAGGGGAGAGGAATGTTTGGTTGGGAGGCGGGTCCTGCAATGCATGCATCTTCCGTTCGTGTGAACATCTAAACGGAGAGACAGAAACACGACAACGTTCTGAGGTTCTGACATCTGGAAGCTGTGATCCATTTAACTTGGATCCTCACGTTACATGGGTGTTTCGCCGTCATCCGGGTATCATTCAGAAGGATGCATTGTAGGAAGAGAATGTGGGCGATGCAGACCCTCCTCGCTGGAGCATGCGGTAGTTAGTAATCGATGAAACTCTTGTGCGTGGACTAGCTGCTTCGTGGCTGTTTTCAGCGAGCCTCCCTGCGTGGAAGAAGGGAGAGAGAACTTGAAACCCAGCTATTCCACTTATTTTGATTTACAAGATGGAGACACGGCGATTCTGAGATGGGAAGTGGCCAGGCCGGGCGGAGAGAAGTGAGGAGGAGCCACCAGGTCTACCCAGCCCGAGGAGCATCCCGCACTATCCTGTCTCTCTCTACAAACTCTCCTTCCGTTGTCCCGTTACCCTTTGAGCCCGGGCCACATGGAGACAGCTAGCAAGTGCAGAGGGTAACCTCGGGGTGTTAGGCTCATTCATATTTCTTACTGGATCAGGTGAATGCCCAGCAGAAGGCGGTTTTACCTCTCGACACTCAACACTGGAAAACATACAACATAGGATCATAGTTTTAAGTTTTTATAACAATATTTACGATCCTAAGCTGTGTTTTTTTCTCCTCCTCCTCCTCCTC
>PVJN01048702.1:0-15502 GCA_004026805.1 Lasiurus borealis
ACTGTGCTATAGGAAATCACCCATTTCATACACTCCCCGGTGTTATGTATGTGGTTAATACATAATTTTCTGAGTCTAGAAAATTGATATGCAAGTGGAAGTAACAATAGTGCCACAGAGTGAAATACAATGCTGTGTGTCATTTTCTGACTGGCTTCTTCTTTGCAAAAAAATGAGAGAGAGAGAGGGAGAGGGAGAGGGAGAGGGAGAGAGAGAGAGAGAGAGAGAGAGAGAGAGAGAGAGAGAGAGAGAGAGAGGAGAGAGAGAAGAAGAAGAAGAGAAGAAGAAGAAGAAGAAGAAGAAGAAGAAGAAGAAGAAGAAGAAGAAGAAGAAGAAGAAGAAAGGGGAAGGGAGGAGAGGGGAGGGAAGAGAGGGGAGGGGAAGGGAGTTGAGTTCAGAGCATCAACATGTGGGATCGAGACAGGAACCTCATTTAGCACCACACTGAACACCACATTTCCAACGGGAGAGTCCTCTTGACATCTCTTTGAATGCCCAGCTTACCCCAACTCATCATGAATTCGCTTTCCAAGTGTGGTGTCAACAGACTTTACATAAAACCCCTCTCGAATAATGAAGCTTTGGTTCTCCTAGGATGCTTCCCAACAGCAGCCCTTAAAAACATGATTAAAAGTTTCCATTGACATGTGTTATCACTGAATAAGGTTTTGTGCTTATGCATATGAGGCCTTCCAGAGAGAAAGCTTTCAAATTCCTTTCCAGCTGAGGCCTGGGACAAACAGAACCTCTTCCCTTTATGAGTGGATGTGCTAGGGCTGGTCCTCGTGGCCCTCAGGGGATGTGGCTAAAATGTAAAGTCTTCCGACATGTTGTGAAAAGGCTTAAAGAGAAAAAGAAGAAATGGTGCTCACCACCTCCCAGCTTTCTTAGTGTATTAATCATGTCTTATAATTTTCTGAATTCTTTTTTTTTTAATGTATTTTATTGGTTTTTTTTTTTTTTTAAAGAGAGGAAGGGAGAGAAATAGTTAGAAACATCAATCAGCTGCCTCCTGCACAACCCTTACTGGGGATGTGCCCGCAACCAAGGTACGTGCCCTTGACCGGAATCGAACCTGGGACCTTTCAGTCCTCAGGCTGATGCTCTATCTACTGAGCCAAACCTGTTTTGGCTATTTTTCTGAATTCTGATGTTTTGATATTTAGGGTCTCGTTGAGCCTGGAGAGACTGCCTGTTGCACAGTAAGCTAATCCCTGGATCTTAACAACTTGCCCATGGGCACACTTTTCAAATACACATCACCCAATCTAGAGCCCACTGTCCATCTGTCCATCTGTCCTCATCACCTAGGGCAGATACCAGACAATTAGGGCAGGTCCTGTGCCCCTGAGTTCACTGAACTCATTCCAATAGCCCATGTGAAACCTGCTGACCCTGCCAGGCTGGTTCCTTCCTGCAGAGACCACCATCACGGCTCTTGTCCGCAGTCCTGTCCTCTTCCTCTGCCTTCTAACTGACCCTGGTGCCCTCGCCCTCAGGTGCCATCATCACAAACCTGTTTGAGCCTGAACCCCTTATATTGGCTTCCTTCCCTTCTCTGTGTCGCCCCCACCCCCTCTTCTACCACTGTTTCCCAGGATCACCTCCACTAGTATCCTGAGTACAGTGGTACCTCGAGATACGAGTTTAATTCGTTCCATAACCTTGAGGCGTGGGAAACTATGAGACGCTGGAGTCGCGGTAAACTGGTGGGTCGTGTGCAGCCGGCCGATCGGCGCGATGACTCCTATCTCAACTGTTGTTCGTATTTCAAAGCAAACATCGCTCGCTCGACGGCTCGTATCTCAAAAATCTTGTATGTTAGGGCACTCGTATCTCGAGGTGGCACTGTATCTGCTTCAGCCAGAGCCTAGGAGGGCTCCTTTAAACTGAGACGAGAAGGACACTTGCGGAGCTGACAGTTATTGAGCACTTGCTTTCCATTAGTTCTCTCATTAGGCCTCTGAGGCAGGTAAGCTATTAACTCCATTTTATGGGAAGGGGACTGAAGGTTGGAAAATGAATTAGTCAAAAGTGCACCCCTAGCAGGTGTCAGGACATGGACCAATCTTTTGAGTGACTGCCACTCAGCTTACTATTAGATACGCATAGAGTACCTGTAATGAGTATCTGTAGAGTGCATTTGTACATTATATATCCTCAGTGTACAGCACCGAGCTGTTCACATAACAGCTGCTCAATAATAGTCGTTGAAAGAGAAAATGGATGCACAGACTAGGATCCCCGATTGCGAGGGTCACAAAGACTAACGGCAAAGGTAGACAGATTCATGTACAACTAGACCCTCAAAATATTCCTACACAACAATCCTCCCACACCAACACATAGTTACCTTAGGAAGAGAGCCTTGCTTTTCTCACACTGCAAATCCTTCTAGAACAGTGGTTCTCAACCTTCCTAAGGCCACGACCCTTCAAGACAGCTCCTCATGTGCTGGTGACCCCCAACCATAAAATTATTTTCATTGCTACTTCATCACTGTCATTTTGCTACTGTCATGAACTGTAATATAAATATCTGATATGCAGGATGTATTTTCATTATTACCAATTGAACATAATTAAAGCATAGTGATTAATCACAAAAACAATATGTAATTATATATTGTGAAATATTTATTTCTAATGACAAATAAATAAAATTTTGTCTTGAATCGTGGCATAGCATGGGCAACAGTCTTCATATGACAACAGTAAACTACATGCCTACATTTTGCTACACCGAGGAGCGGTGTGTTGGTTCCTAAGACCATGGGAAATATGTGTTTTCTGATGGTCTTAGGCGACCCCTGTGAAAGGGTCATTCGACCCCCAAAGGGGTCGCAACCCACAGGTTGAGAACCGCTGTTCTAAAAGAATTGCCATGTTAGGTCACTGCCTGCTTCCAAAGTCCTCCCCGGGAGCAAACCCAATCCCCTTCTCCTTTCTCATTACCAGGACTCCCTCCAGAATATTCTCGCACTTACCAGAAGCTTTCCTTCACCACGATTCCCCTCCAAAGAAACCCTAGCTCTCTCCCACTTACGACTTTTCATTAGGAAACCGAGGGAGAGAGTTGGGGTGGGACCGCTCCTGTTTGCTTTGCCTCAAAATATAATATTTCTCCGGCACCTCTCTGCCAAAAACGGCACTTGAGAAGATGTAAGAGGGGAACGAGAGCCGGCGGCTGCCAAGACAACCACGGATAATACCACCCGTCTCAGCCACACGCTCTCAGGAACACGGGGAAGAAATGCGCTTTTCCTTTCTTTTCCCCGCGTGATCGAGACAGAGCTGCAGAGACAGGGGGCCAGCCCCATTATGGGAAAATGTCACTCTGACAGTGGCCACCCAGAGTGAGTCGCCGGGTCACCGGAAGGTCGCAGAGAGGTGTGGTTGGAAGGCTGGGGCACCCGAGTCCCCGCTGTAGGCGCCCTGGCCACAGACCACCTCCCCGCCTCACCTCCCATCAGCAGAAGGCGCCAGATGGGAACCATTTTCATGTTTTCCCAGTTAGGCTTGGAACGGACCCAGTGTCAGCACCTCTTCCCGCCCCCGGCCCTCCGTAATGGGATTGTTCGGGGTCAGCGCCTGCCATTGGCTTCTCCCGAGCCTTGACCTTGGTGCCAGGCTTTCGGATGGGAGCCAGCCAAGACCCTGCGCCGTTGGCATAGCACACAAAGTCACAGGAGGAGGACAGCATGTATTTCATGATTAAAATGTGTTTTTCTCATCTCGAAACTTGAGAGGGTAAAATCAAAGAAGTATAAAAGCAGAACAAAAATCACCCTAAATTCAGAGAAAGCCCGTGATCATTTGCTGTCGCTGTTCTAGGCTTTGTTCTCGCAACAGAGACTGGCGGGTTGCCTTCTGGCCCTTCCTTATCCTGGCAAAATTAGGGTCATATGAGCAAGGGTCTTGGTGCATCTCAAAAAAAGAAGCTTTGCACCCTGGCTGGGTGGCTTAGTTGGTTGAACCCTTATCGCATACACCAAAAAGGTGCAAGTTCAATTCCCATTCAGGGCACATACCTAGGTTGCAAGTTCTGTCTGTGCCATCCTTGGCTGGGGCGTGTATGGGAGGCAACTAATCGATACTTCTCTCTCACATGGACATTTCCCTCTTTCTCGCTCCCTCCCTTCTTCTCTCTAAAAAAATCAATAAATATATTTCAGGTGAGGATTTAAAAAATGAATCATCACTAGTTTATGAAGTGGTTTTAATCTCTATAGCAAAAGTGCCAAGTTAGATGAGGAAGTTAAGACAGATGGTGCAGAATGCTGAGCAAACAGTCAGGGACAGCCTAGCTTCTGAGCCCAGCGAATCTCGTGTTTCTGACTGGGGACCTTGACTTACTAGCTTTGTGACATTGGGGAAGTTACAGCACCTCTCTCACCCATCACTTCCTGCCTAATGCATCTAAAATGATTAGCTCAGTGCCCAGCAAATAGGTAAGAACACAAATAATGGGAGTAGCCTTCTCTTCTAAAGGACAATGGAATGCCCAGGGAGACGTCAATCACTTCCTCCAGAAGAAATAAGAGGCAAGTCAATGATAATTACTGACGACCCTGGTCTAAAACACTGTGAACTGGGTGGCTTAAGCAGCAGAAATGTATCTCTCACAGCTCTGGAGGCCGGGTGTCCAAGATCAAGTGCCAGCTGATTTGGTTTCCGAGAGCTCTCTTCCTGGCTTTGGTCTTGCAGATGGCCACCTCCTAGCCTGGCACAGAGAACAAGCATGCTCTGAGGTCTCTTCTTTTAAGGACGCTAATCCTATCGGAGGAGGGCCCTGCCTTCATTAAACTGAAATTGCTTTCTCGTGGTCCTAATTCCAAATATACTCACCCTGGGGGTTAGGGCTTCAATGTTTGAAACTGGTGCAGTGACCAAGTTCAGCAATTCTTCTAGAAGCATTTGTACTGTTACCATAGCAAGGCTCTCTTTCTTGGGTAACTATGTGTTGGTGTTGGAGGAAAGACGTGAAGGAATAAAATATTTTATGGGGTGCCTAATTCTACATGAAGTTGTCTGTTTGCCATAGCACTGATCAATTATATTAACAGTTGATTTGTGTAGAGAAAACCAGTGTGATGCTTTTAGCCTACAGTTGAGTTGGACAGACAGAGAAAGGAAAGGTAAGAGGAGCCCTCTCCACTGCAATGAGGAGCAGGCAGTGAATGTTCTCCCTCAGGTCAGCGAAGGCCATTGTCAACTCCCAAAGGGAAGCACAGCTCACTTCTGCACGCGCCAGGAGGAAGTCTCTTTAAGGAGAAAGCTCACTGTTTTGGAGGCTCAGAGAGGTTTCAGGAATCTTTCTTACATCAGATGAAGAATTGATAAGACCTTCTTTTAGAAAACGGAGGCAACTTTTCTCCCTGCCACCCCAGGTGGTGGAGTGATTTCCTCGTCTTTTCCTTAGCTGGTTGGTGAATGCTGCTGCTCAAGAAGACAGAAATCCATTCTAACTCCAGCGTGGCGCTCCCTTAGTCACCCATCCCTTGCTCCCACTCCTTCATCACGCATGTAAACACCGCTCTGACCCCTGGCCCTCACATCAGCTTCTCCTGCAATCCAAACCTCTGATGGGCCAAAGGTATCACACCTGTGGATGGTGAGGGATGATTTGGTTTCAGAGTCCCCGCTACTATTTCCCCTTCATTTTCTGCACAAAGAACCCAGAGAAATTCCACAGTGTTTTTGCAGTGAAGTGCCTCAGGCAGCGGAAAATCTGCTCTCATTTCTCACTCAATTGGTGGTTCTCCACTCCTGACTTTGGCAGACCGAGATAATATTCTGGGGGACGCTCATAAAGTTGTCGGTTGAATACGTGCTGTCATAAAATGAGCGGACATGTTCAATTAGGAAGATGATCTTCCTAAAGGAAGGGAGTCTTTCCCACAAAGAACCTTGGGGAACCCTAGAGTGGCATGTAGTATGGTACTACACTGTGCCTCTTCTTCTCATGTTGCCCTCGATCACAGAATATCACCAAGATGGAACCGGCCCACGGGTAAGATTTCTGGAATCTTTGGCCTCTTGTTCTGTTCTTCCTTTTCCCTATTTCAGAACCGGCTCAGTTCTGCTCTGCAGTTAGTTATCTTCTCACTTGGTCTTTCTCTTGCTTCTTGTCTGTTTTATTCACAAATTCATTGGCTACTCCATGAGAGCAGTGAATGGTGGACCAACAACTGTGGTTAGAAGGGAAGGGCAAGCCAGGTCTGGAGTGGGACAGCTATTTCTGCTTTGACTATTCAATAGAATATTCAATAAATAACCCGAGCCCTGCACACCTCTGGTCCGAGGTGATTTTTGTAGAATACATTTAGTTTAGCCACACTTGCTAGTTACAGGAGATCCTAAGTTCTTTGAGGTCAGGAACTGGTCGTCTTTCATGTCCAATTCCTCTGGGCTTGGCCCAGTGTCGGGCCCAGAAATCAGGCTTCCCTGATTTCCTGTTGAATTTATAAAATTTCATTCATTGATTATCATTATGTTTTTCTTCCTTCTGATCCCAGATCTTATTCCGCCAAAAGAGGCTTCAAAAGAATGGTGACTGGGACCCATCCCATCGCCCTCTCAGCTACACATTTGCTATATTTTAGTCTCAGAAACTGCATAGTCCAAGGGTGACAGGGCTTGGAACTGGAGGCAGCCAGGGACTATTAAAAGAGCAAATGCTGACCGATGTTTTCCCTTTTGCCCAGACTTCTTCCTCCTACTCTCTCTCCTGCAATTGACTGATTCATACGACATAAATGCATGGTCATAATAACCTCCATCTGTGGGCTGGCTTGTATCACACCAGCAGCGGTCATTTTGTAAACTTCCATATCGTGTACTTCACGCTTATTTTTACGTATTTGCTTGAATAAGCTCTGTTTAGAACTTGTTCAGTAAAAGGAAAAAGAAATAATTTAAAAGGTCTATAAAGGCAATGCGAAGATCCACGCCGATTGCCTGAGACTGACTCGCTTTCAGAGGCGGGGAATTTCAGAAAAGAGATCAAATATAGGAGGCTGTGGGTTCCAGGAGAACATTCCCACTGACTCATATCCTGAAACTGGATCAACCTCTTCACCTCCTTCAACCCAATAACTGAATTGAATTGATGCAATCAGGGAGGGTTTGCGAATTCTTGTTTTAAGAGAGAGCTGAAAGCATGTACAGTGGTACCTTGAGATACGAGTGCCCTCACATACGAGATTTTTGAGATACGAGCCATCAAGCAAGCGGTTTTTGCTTTGAAATACGAGCAACATTTGAGATAGGAGTAATCGCATGGATCGGCCGGCTGCACACGACCCACCAGTTTACAGCGACTCGAGCGTTTCATAGTTTCCCACGCCTCAAGGTTATGGAACAAATTAAATTCATATCTTGAGGTACCACTGTAGTATGTAGATGAACCTCTTCACCTGAGTGTTCCCAATCGCCAGTGTCACACTTACACGGTGGTGTCATAGCAGTTCAACTGTTACTCCCTGAAGCAGAAATTAGGCTTTTGCTAAAGGAAATAAAGAGAACTCTTAAGACCAAAGCGATGCTGAAGGACTATGCTTGGGAAAAGGTCGGAGCCAGGACAGCACCAAGAACCAACTAGTGAGAGTCCTGAGTCTGAGACCATCAACTACCTGGCAGCGCTGCTGGCTCCTGACTTTGAAATATTTTATTCTCTATTGTGTAATTTATCGAATAGTCAACATTTCAGAAATAGTCTCTGACTGGTTGAGCTTAGATCATGGGCTCAAGCCCTAAGATCACGTGTGGTCTGTAGGTTTCACATGCTTGCCCCTTGAACATGACAATGAACAGTACAGAGAAGAATCTAAACCCTCAGATTCCATAATGTGAGGCACAGTCTTGGAATTGCTCTCAGGTCAACCTGCATACAAAAGGACATTCCCCTAAAAAGTCAGAAGATTGAAATGCCGGCAGGAAGGTCAGTGTGGTTGGATAGTGGAAGCCACTAGAATTTCCCATGGGACTAGTAGTGTATCTCTTCACTCTCAAGTTGGCATAGTGTCAACTTCATTTTATACACACACACACACACACACACACACACACACACACACATTGAACTTGTGAAATCTCTCAAAATATTTTCCCTGATAACATCCATTAAGAATCTTCTAGATTCAGGCATTTATATCCTTTCTAAAGTGATTTTTAAAGAAAAACAACTTAACCTTTTATATTCTTATTAACAAAAGCCGGTCACAGGCATATGTCACAATTGCTCTCTCACCTCCTCCTTGTTCCCCTCTGCTCTCTAACACACGAGAAAGAGAAAGTGTACCATACAGTGACACCTCAAAAGGAAAGAGCCTGGCCATAAACCCATAAGAAATCTTGCATAGTGTGTGGGAGGAAGGAGAACTGCAAGAAAAATAAAAGGAAAATAGTTGAAAAGAAAAATAAAAAACGGTTGGATATCCAGCGACTATTGGGTATCAGTTATGTGCCAGATACCACACATCTTCTTACCTTCAAATCACAGACAAGACCATAGAAATCCAAATATTTAAATTACTGAATGAATGATCCAATGAATGAGCAAGGTGTGGAGCGGATTTGAGGAGTCCTGGCTTCTGAGGTATCCAGGGCCTACATGCCTGGCTAAATCTGGTTGCCATGTGCCCACCCAAACGTAAAGAATGCTGTGTGTGTGCTTGGCTTCCATGCCCACAACTCTGCCACCACTCGGGGGTTGGAGTCCTTCTCCAAACCTAGAGCAACTGGCTCTAAACTTGGGAGGCCTTTACCCAGGAATGCCACCCCAGAGCCATGCCTTCCTGGACCCCCTGAGTATCATTCAGCTTTTGAAAGATGAGCCATCGCTGGCAGATTTAACGCCTCTTCCCTCTCGAAGCCCAGCTGAGAACACTGGTGTGCTCACCTGGCCTGCTGTGATCGGCTAGATCACATTACGAAACATGTATCGATCGATTGGTCTTCCCTGCAAGATCATGAACCCAGCCCTATGCCTTGCATGTGGTAGCATCAGATAAATGTTTCTCAACTGCAAACGGAAATGAAACAGCAATGGTGCTCTTTGCACTTGGAGCATGGGGTGCCCTAATATTGCATAAACCCTACTCTACGGCGAACATATTCTGCCCTGCCTCGTCCCATCTTCCTCAACATCTTGTGTTTCTAATAACTTGGCTGTACCATGCCCGAGCCTTCCCATGGGATGCCAGAGCCACATCCCAGCTACGTTCTGTTCTTGCGGTCGGTGGCTTTTATAGCTAAAGAAGAAATGGTGTTCATAAGAATGACCAAAAAGTGAGAGAAGTATCCTTCATCGTTAACGGAATATTACGTTTGTTCTTCCTAGGGTGAAGGAATTGTAGATTCCTTATGGGTTGAAATGAAGGTTTTTTTTTCCTGTTTATTTCGGACTTCAACAGTGATTCGGTTAACTAGAACACCTCATTCTCTGAGCATTCTGATTAATCAAGGTTTTATTGTCCTGTTCTTGGACAGCTTTTCCCCTCTGACATCTGCTGCATTTTTTTATGATCTTCATAAAGCTGGTGTGCTGCTTTTATGGAGGGAAACGAAATGATAATAACTTACATTTGTGCCGGGCTAAAAAGCATTTTCTGATAGCCATCTGTAATGAAGGCAGGGCAAGTGATAATGTCCCTATTTAAGCTGTGATTAAACCGGGTCTCGCATGATTAAATATGCCTGGGTTCACAAGGCCGGCTAAGTGTTTCCACCCATCCATTCAAGCAATATTTATTAAACACCTACTGTGTGCCAAGAGCTGTGCTGGACCCCGGGATGGAATCATGAGCCAGACTGACAGCCTCTCCTCTCCCGCACAAGAGTTCTGGCTCCGTCCGGCCATTTCCCTCATTCCTCGCAGGATCCCCACCTTCTTGCCAAATAGCTCACTGGCAGGCCCCTGAAGAGGCTTCCCAGCTACACAAGAAAAGTCAAGCCTATGGATTCCTTCTTGGGGAAGATGGTAGGACGTGTCCATACCGATGGTCTCAGCATCTCTCACTACAGTGAGGTTAAGGCTTCAGGCCCTGCAGGAAGGATGGAGTGTAGGTGACTAGCCACACTGTGTGCAGTCACCTTTGTCCAACTATGAAACCTTTGCTGTGTGTGTGTGTTTTTTGTTTTTTTTTTTATGTCAGCGGGTCAGAGTTCTAAAATGCTGGGAGGGAGAGAAACAATGCTGGTGCTTCCATGTGGTACTTAGAACCAGCATTGCTTTCTTTGCCATCTTTGAAGACTGATCCAAACACGTAGACATGCGCATGATGTATGGTGATGTTTGGGAAGATGACATTTGCTTCTTGGTATGTCCAAATGTGGAGAATAACAAAATGTGTTAAAAACAATATTACTGTTCCGGTCAAGGGCATGTACATTGGTTGCGGGCACATTCCCAATAGGGGGGGCATGCCGTAGGCGGCTGATCAATGTCTCTCTCTCATCGATGTTTCTAACTTCTTATCCCTCTCCCTTCCTCTCTGTGAAAAATCAATGAAATATATTTTTAAAAATTCTTAAAAAAAAAAAACCAATACAGTGGTACCTCGAGATACGAGTTTAATTCGTTCCGTAACCTTGAGGCGTGGGAAACTATGAGACGCTCGAGTCGCGGTAAACTGGTGGGTCGTGTGCAGCCGGCCAATCCGCGTGATTACTTGTATCTCAACTGTTGCTCGTATTTCAAAGCAAAAATTGCTCGCTCGATGGCTCGTATCTCAAAAATCTCATAGGTTAGGGCACTCGTGTCTCGAGGTACCACTGTATTACCATAATTTCAACTTTACTTGTCACCCATTTTTATGGATTTATAGAAAGAGTGAAGCATAGTACATCAAGTCATTCAAATTCTTTCTTCCCAAGAGTGGCTTCTTAGTAAGAATGATGCTTTATCAATAGCGGGTCTTGGAAAGGCCAGGAAAGATAGCCTCAGGTAAATGGTGGGCTAAGGAAATATGTAGTAGGTTAGCAGGCCAGGCCAACTACACATCCCTCCTTTTGCCTGAACTAGTGGACTTTGAGGGTCTTAGATCATAACTGGGACATTCTATTCCCAGACTTTTCACAGCTAGCCTACATCTGCCCCAGACAGTAGATAAAAGCTTGTAGTCTTCTTATCCTAGACCAGTGGTTGGCAAACTCATTAGTCAGCAGTTCCAAATACCAACAGGACAATGATTGACATTTCTTTGGAGAGCCAAATTTTTTTAAACTTAAACTTCTTCTAATGCTGCTTCTTCAAAATAGACTCACCCAGGCCGTGGTATTTTGTGGAAGAGCCACACTCAAGGGGCCAAAGAGTCACATGTGGCTCACAAGCCACAGTTTGCCAATCACTGTCCTAGACCAGTGGTTCTCAACCTTCCTAATGCCGAGAACTTTAATACAGTTCCTCATGTGGTGGTGACCCCCAACCATAAAATTATTTTTGTTGCTACTTCATAACCGTAATTTTGCAACTGTTATGAATCGTATCTGTGTTTTCCAATGGTCTTAGGCGACCCCTATGAAAGTGTTGTTGGACCCCCAAAGGGGTTGCGATCCACAGGTTGAGAACCGCTGGTCCTAGACGATCCTCCAATGCTCTTACAAGCCACTTTTGAAGTCCTCGGATTTGTATTTATCCCCTTGCTTTCTGAAGTTCTGGCTCCATATTCTGACTCCTACTCATACGTATGACCCCTTTGGGTCAGCAACCTGCCCACTTCCTGTTCTGAAGATTTGGACTTGAACTTCCATCCATCCCCACACCTGTTCTGTTCTGTTTAATTATTAGATGAGATGTCCTTTAAGAGGCTATGAAAAAACTCCAGCTCTAGTCCTGGCCCTGACAAACTCCTGTGGACAAAACGTTCTTAACATCCTCCTTACCACTCTCTTCCTGTTAGGCCTTCTTCCTGCTTCCAAACCTTACGCTCACCTATAACTGTAGCAAGTCCCACAGAATCAGTAGAAAAGGACCCGCTTCAGGAAACAGTGAAGTTAAATACAATTCCCGGCGTTGCAGCACTACTGGGAATACGGCTCACTAGAACCAAGCGCGCAGAGTGATGGATGATTTTACCACTGTGATTATGACCGGAAGTGCGGTGTGGCTGGAGCTTATGGGCCATGGAGGAGGGCAGTGGGAGCTGAAGACAGACTAGCCTCCCATGTAGTCCCTGCTCTAAATTAGACCCAGACATAGCACAATCCTCAGTGAACACCAACAACTCAATCCCTGCACCAGTCCCGGCCATGGAGAGTGGACCAGCATGCGGACTCCTGGTCTGATTTGCAGAGAAGCCTCTCTGGCTGAGATAAGAAAGGTGGCCTGCAGGGGCAGCACAGAGGCACCAGCTTCTCAGAGGAGGGCAGACTGGAGCCTAACTGGGCAGTGGCGCTGGGAGTGGGACAGATGGCAGAAATCGAGACTTCCTGCAAAAGCAGGTTAGAAAGGGCTTATTGGGGGGAGGGAGCAGGAAAGGTGAACCCCAGGTTTCTAATCTGGATGGACGTGTGAAGGGCGCAGGCTTGAACTAGGCTGGAGGGTTGGGCCAGTGGGGTCATGATTGGGTGAGGACTAGTTAGGCTTGAGGCCCCAGAAGGACCCCCACTGGGTAGATATCCCAGGGATGAGTTTTAGGCAGAAGGGCTGGGGAAATGTTGACATCCACACAGGTCGCCACCTGAGAGTCAAAGTAATGTGTGTACAGAGGTCAAGGACATGGTATGAAGATAAAGAAAAAGATATGCAGTCTAGTCCCTGGTAAAGTGCTCTTGTAACAGAAGAGCTGTGGGAAGCAGCACTCAGCAGGGTGTGAGAAGGAGCTAGTGAGATAATGGAGAGCATAAGGTTTGGACCGAGAAGACTCCGTTCCTTGTGAACTGTAGAAAGGCTGTGTGTGTGTGTGTGTGTGTGTGTGTGTGTACATCTGTCTGTCTGACACCTGTGTGCACAGGGCCAGGTCTGGGCACAAACTGAAGGGGGCTCCAAAAACCACAATAATCAAGATAACTCATTTTTTTCTTTATCATCTTAATCAATAATTTAAAAATCAATATCGATATAGGAATTCATTATAAACAAAATATCAGGATTTTACATAAAGCCAGTGCCCTGCTGAGCCGAGCTATTGGAGAGCCTGAGGCAAAGGAAGAATCAATGAAACTGGTACTCGCTCTATGTAAAGTTCTTATATTCTATTCATCATGGGGTTTCTTGCTGTGATTTTGACTTCCTAATATATTACATTAAAATATTTTTAAATGTATTTTCTTTCTAATATATTACATTAAAATATTTTTAAATGTATTTTCTTGAATTTTTTACAAGAGTAAAGGAGAAGGATAGAGAGTTAGAAACATCAATGAGAGAGAAGCATTGATCAGCTGCCTCCTGCACACCCTCTACTGGGGATGTGCCCGCAACCAGGTACATGCCCTTGTCCGAAATCATGTTATGGTTGGGGGTCACCACCACATGAGGAGCTGTATGAAAGGGCCGCGGCCTTAGGAAGGTCGGAGCGTTGGCCTGATGAAAGTTCTTGGCTCCCGTGAGAAGCATGACTTTGCCATGTGCCCGGGAGGCTTGGCACTGCCCACGCGGCCAGCCAGGGGAAATCCATGGCCGCCCGTGCTGGTGCCACGGCACCGTTGCTCAGACGCTGCTATAAATAATGTCTCCGAGCGTTTCAGAAGGGCACGCGGTGTCTGGGCAGTGGCACACGTGGGAAGTTCCCCCGGAGCGTCAGTTCTGAACCGAGTTCCAGCGACGAAGTCACTGCTCTGGCGAGATTGTCCCGGCGCCGTGCCTCCGTGGGAATCCCCCTGGTCTGTATCACCGCTGCCACTCACGGAGGGCAAGAAGGTGGCGTGGACACAGATCTCCCGCTTCGAGCTGCGTGTCCCTTGGAAAATAACGAACTTTAGCGGGTGGATCTGACCTCTTGGGGACGCTGGCTCTCCGTGGATCTATAAAAGGGGAGTTTCCACGAAACGGAGGTGCTGCGGAGAGAAGAATTTCCCCCCAGAGGCAGGGCAACAAGCTGACCTCTCAGGTAGACCTTCACCGGGGGATCCGGAGGCAGCCGGTGCCAGGAGCGGTCAGAGGTGGTGGGGCGGGGTTGGCATCTCACTGGCTTCTTCTTCTCAGAGACCCACCGTGCAGGCCCATTGTATGTCCTTCTGCGCTTCAAAGGCCTGTGTTTTCTCTCAGGAGGACGGAAGGGATCCGGGCTGTTTTCCTGCCTAGAAACTCAGAGGCAACGGTACTGCTTGTCCGCAGGCCGGCACGCACGGGCCCGAGAGAACCCGGGGGCACTTGGAATCCACTCCTGCCCCAGCACCTTGAACCTCAGAAGCCTCTCTTTTTGCATCTGCACTCACGACACTGGATCCTTCAGTGCAGTGGTTCTCCACCTTCCTAAGGCCGCAACCCTTGCATACAGTTCCTCATGGGGTGGTGACCCCCAGCCATGAAACTTTGCTACTGTGATGCATCGTGATGTCAATATCTGCATTTTCCGTGGTCTTAGGCGACCCCTGTGAAAAGGTCGTTCGACCTCCAAAGGGGTCGCGACCCACAGGTTGAGAATCGCTGCTTTAGTGATTGCATACATTGTCACCGCCGCACAAATGTGCTTGTGCTTGCATGTACACATGCGTACATACACACACACACACACACACACACACACACAGTGACTAGGGTTCCCAGAAGTTCCTTTGTGAGCGCCCTTTTCTACAATGGGAACTGATTGTCTGGTTTTCCTGAGGTTCTGAAATTCAGCTCACGTTCCACTCCCATGCCTCATATATTTTTTAAAAAATATATTTTATTGATTTTTTTACAGAGAGGAAGGAGAGGGACAGAGAGCTAGAAACATCGATGAGAGAGAGACATCAATCAGCTGCCTCCTGCACACCCCTCACTGGGGATGTGCCCGCCACCAAGGTACCTGCCCTTGACCGGAATCAAACCTGGGACCTTTCAGTCTGCAGACCGACGTTCTAGCCACTGAGCCACACCGGTTTCGGCCTGTGCCTCATGTTTTTCAGCACCATTGGATTAGGGGCACTGAGGCGATTTGACGGCTGCTTTGCCCTTCCTTGGGCTGGTATGTTATATCTGTCACAAAACCAAGAGCATTCCTGTTCTTCCATGTCTCCCCATGACATATATAAATGTCGTCTATGGAGCAGCGTGTAACGGCTATGCTCCCGGTTAAATGAACCCGTTATAAAACTCCCAGGAAACATTCAGATTTTCTTTTTTTTTTTTTAAGTTTTTTATTTTTTTATTTTTTTATTATTTTTTATTTTTTTTATTAATTTTTTATACATGTTTCCCCATGCCCCCCCTCCCTCCCAGGCATACCCCAACCCCCCCAGTGTCTGTGTTCATTGGTTATGCTTATATGCATGCATACAAGTCCCTTGATTGATCTCCCATCTACCCCACCTAACTTTAATCTTCCTGCTATAATTTCAGTCTGTTTGAGGCTTTA
>PVJN01048703.1:0-15501 GCA_004026805.1 Lasiurus borealis
GCAAGGGCCGCAGGGTGCGCAAGAGCCGCAGGACCCGGAGGACCCCCAAGATCTTGGCGCCGCCGGCCGAGGCCAGGGACACCACGATGTCGATGATGGACACGAAGACCAGGAAGCCGTCCAGCACGTTCCAGCTGCTGCGCAGGTACGCCTGCTCCCCGAAGTACAGCCCCAGCGAGACCACCTGCGGCAGCGGGCCGGGCATCGGCTCAGCCAGAGCCAGAGAGCCGGCGAGGGCAGAGCCGGGCAGGTGGGCGGAGTGCAGGGGTCACAAGCCCAGAAGGTGGGGGGTGGCAGGACCCGGAAGGTCTGGGCGCCTGAAGCAGCCCCCCAGTTTGCTCGGGCCCAGTCTCCCCTCAGTCTGCAAACCCAGTTCCAGCCCCTCGCACTGTAGACACTTCTCAGGCCAGTTATGACTCCTGGAGAATAGGGTGTGGCTGACCCACCCTTCTTTCCCCCATCCCCCACCCCCTCCACTCCATCACACTAGCCAGTGCTGGTACCAAGAGGGGGTGGTCCTCTGGGGCCCTATGGGATATTGCTGACCAGCAGGTGAGTGACAGCTGGGGGAGGGCAGGCCCTGGGGGGGAAAGGTCCCAGGGGAAGAGGCGGGCTACCTTCAGCGTCATCTCGCCCACAAAGATGGCCGTGAAGATGTAGTTGGACACGGTGAGGAATATGCGTTCCTGAAAGAGCAGGCGACCCCATGGGCCTGGGGCTCCCGGCCTGCCCGGTCCCCTCTGCCTCTGGCCAGCGGGCATCCAGGGGAGAGAGATGCCCCTCCCCAGAGACAAGCGCTCGGCCACGCCTTCCTCCGCCTGGCTGAGCATGCGTAGTCCTCCTACCCCCACTCCCCCCCACCCCGAACCCTGCCCCCTAGCAGCCCCATGGCCTCCGCTCTGCCTGGCCCGGCCCTGCCCGCAGGCCCGGCCACTCACCGTGCTGCCCGCCTCAATCTGGGGCCGCTCCAGCGCGATGGTGATGCAGTTGAGAAAGATGAAGGCCAGCACGACGTAGTCGAAGAGCTTGTGGGCGATGATGGTCTGGCACAGGACCCGGAACCTGGGCGGCAGGCGGGGCCTGAGTGTCAGTTTGCCCCTCACCCAGCGAGAGGAAGGCAAACGGCTGGGGCCTGGGGAGGGCCTAGCCCAGCGGTCGGCAAACTCCTGAGCCCACAGAGCCCATATCAACAGGACGACGATGGAAATTTCTTAGGAGAGCCACATTTTTTACACTTAAACGTCTTCTGACGCCACTTCTTCAAAACAGACTCGCCCGGCTGTGTGGTATTTTGTGGAAGAGCCACACTCAGAGGGCCAAAGAGCCACGTGTGGCTAGTGAGCCGCAGTTGGCCGACCGCTAGCTAGAGCAGTGGTTCTCAACCTTCCTAAGGCCGCGACCCTTGCATACAGTTCCTCACGGGGTGGTGACCCCCAACCATGAAATGTTGCTACTGTGATGCATCGTGATGTAAATATCTGCATTTTCCGATGGTCTTAGGCGACCCCTGTGAAAGGGTGGTTCGACCTCCAAAGGGGTCGAGACCCACAGGTTGAGAACCGCTGGCCTAGAGGAAGCTGACCCCTCTTTTCTCCACCCGCCCAACAGCTGGCACTGACATCTGCTCAGTGGAGCCGCCTCCCGACCCCACACCCATGGCGAGTCCCACACCTCAGGGGGAAGGGCACCCTCCTTGCCCTGGCACGCGAGGCTTTCCAAACACTCGCCCGAATCCCTCGCCCTGCCCTCCGCCACGTGGACACGCCTCGCCTGATACCCCAAGCTTCTGCCCAGACCCTCCCTTGGGCTGCTCCCTCCGCCTGGTCCAGCCTCCCCCTCTTCTCAGCCCTGCTCCCCCGACAGCTGCCCTGCCCAGGCCTCCTCCTGCAGAGGCCCAGATGCCCCTCCCGGGGGGAGCGCCCGCTACTTGAGCATCTGCCCACCCTGGTGCCAGCACGGGGCTGGCCTGGACCAAAGTCCCCATCCGAACGCCCCGCCTGCGCCGAGCCCCTCTCCACAGGGGCGGCAGAGCCCTCCGAGGACCAGGGCACCACCCTCCAGGCCCTACCTGCCCTGCAGGAATCTCTCCCTCCTGACCTTTCACCCCTAGTCCACCACCCCCCCCCACACTCCGCCCCCAGCCTGGCCCGCCCACCTGTTCTCAGGGGAGAAGAGGTAGACAGACCAGTCCTCGCGGATCTCGCACCAGTCCGGCTTGTACACGTCAATCATCTTGCGCACCCGGAAACACAGGGTCTGGCGAGGGGAGGCGGGGTGCGGACCGGTCAGCGCCGCCCAGAGCTGCCCACCTCTGCCCTCGCCAGCCGTCCAGCGAACTGGGGTGTCCGGGTGACCTCTGAACTCTCCCAGCAAGATCAGAACCCACACCCTCCCCCGATGGCAGCGGGGAGGGCTTCTCTCCCAGGGGTGGGCCCAAGGCAGCTGTGGGCACCTCCCGCTCACCCACCTGGGCCCCAACCCCGCCCCTGAGCCCCTCCCCTTTCTGTACGTGGACCCTTCTCCTGGCCCCGGCCCCTCGGACCCGCCACTCACGTAGTCCACCTCCTCTTCGTCCTCCCCGTGGTCCCGGCGGTCCCCCATCTGCGTGAAGACGTCCTTGGCGATGTGGGGCATCCTGCCATTGCAGTCCTCGTGCCCGGGGCCCAGGCCCGCTGCCCGCCAGGCCGCCTGGGGGTGGGTGCCCACCGGGGGCCCCAGCTCGGCCAGGTCCACGGAGTCCCGGGTGTCCAGGGAGAGCGTCCGGCGGTGGTGGTGGTGCTGGTGGTGGTGGTGGTGGTGGTGGTGGAGGTGGTGGCGGTGGGCGGCGTGGGGGCCGTGGTGCGCGGGGTAGACGTGCGGGGTGTGCAGGGGCGCGGGTCGGGGCGGCCCCTCGTCCCGGGCGGCCTCGCAGGCCCGGGCCCCGCCGCGCTCGGCGGACAGCAGGGACTCGTGCTCCGCCGACGGCGGCTTGTGCTTGAGGCTGTTCCAGCTGGAGCGGCGGCTGGCCCAGGCCCCGCTGCGGCCCCACGGCCCGTAGTAGGAGCTCCGGGAGCTGGACTGGGAGAGGCCGGGGCGCTGGTCAGCCCCGCGGCTGGGACGGAAGCCCTGAAAGGGCCTCTGGCCTGGCCAGCGGGTGCAGAGCCAGCTGGACTCCAGAGGCCCTCTGCCCACTCATCCCCTCCCCAACCCCCTCCGCCTCTCTCTCTCCCGCATCCACGGCCGTGCGGGCTTGTCCACAGTGTGTGCCTTCATCCCCTCCTGCCCGCATTTCCTCTGAGGAAGGGACAGCCACTTAGAGCCATTTCCCCTTTACAGGCAACGAAACAGAGGTTCAGAGAGGGCTGCCCCGCACTAGTAGGATCTGCCTGCCTCCAAGCTCAGCTCTTTTTTCTTTTTTAATATATTTTATTGATTTTTTACAGAGAGGAAGGGAGAGGGATAGAGTTAGAAACATCGATGAGAGAGAGAGATTGACCAGGTGCCTCCTGCACGCCCCCTACTGGGGATGTGCCCGCAACCAAGGCACATGTCCTTGACCGGAATCAAACCCGGGACCCTTTAGTCCGCAGGCCGACGCTCTATCCACTGCCAAGCTCAGCTCTTAACCCTACACATTGGCGCCAAGATAAAATCCTATTCTCCACACCAGGCCTACTGGCCCACTCCATTCATTCATTCATTCATTCATTCATTCATTCATTCATTCCTTGCTACCTGGTCCCACTCTGGCACTGGGAACCCAGAAATGCAGGAGAGATACACCCTGCGTGGTCTGGCTGAACCCTCGGTGCCCTGGGCCTGGATGCCAGTGTGAAGGCGCTTCTCCCCAGGGTCCCTCAGCACACCCCGCCCGGGCAGCCATCGGAGACCCCGCCGGACTCACCAGGGAGCGCTGGTCGTAGCTCACCCTCCCCAGGGACATGACACTGCTCTTGCGGGAGCCCAGGGCCACCAGCATGGGGTCCGGCTGCAGCGACAGGCGGGCAGGCGCCGCGGTCCCACCGGGGCCCAGGTGGCCACACAGAGGAAGGCTGAGGTCCAGGTGCCCATTGGGAGTCAGAGGAAGGGGGTAAAGCTTGGGATCTGGAGGGGTGAGATGGGCACAGAGGGAGGGGCAGACAGGAAGCCACGAGACAAAGAGACAGACGTGGGTGATAAACAGAAATGAAGAGTTTTTCTGGGGAGACCTCCTCCACCAGGAAGTCCTCCAGGTTGGACCCCACCACATGTGCCTCCCCTCTGCCCCGCCTACAGGGCTCACAGCTTATTTTTTTGTTTGTTTTGTTTTTTGTTTTTAATTTTAATTTTCGTAGCTTATTTTTTGGGTAAGTGAAACCCTTGCCTTCTGTGTTCAGGGCAGCCACTGAGCCTCACCCAGCATGAGACCTCCCTGCCAAGCCCGCTGTGGAAAGCAAGGCCAAGACCATCCAGCTGGTTACCAAGGACACGGCGTGGGTTGGGGAGGTTTGCTCCGAGCTGCCCAGTGTGCCAAACGGGACCAAAACCCAGGCATCTTGAGGCCCAAAGCTCTTCTCAGGGGGCCACTGACTTTTTAAAAATATATATAATATATTAAATATATATGTATTGATTGATTGATTTCAGAGAGGGAGAGAGAGCGAGAGAAACATCAATGATGAGAAGCATTGATTGGCTGCCTCCTGCATGACCCCCACTGGGGACTGACCCCGCAACCCGGGCATGTGCCCTTATCTGGAATCGAACCCAGGACCCTTCAGTCCGCAGGCCGACACTCTATCCACCGAGCCAAACCGGCCAGGGCTGGCCACTGACTTGCTGAGATTTAGCATTTCTTTCCGTTATCCATGTAAACAACGAACCGCAGAAATCAGCGGCCACAGAGCCTGGGTCTGCGGGGAGCCTGGGCTGGGCCTGGGTTTGAGGGGTCTCTGGGGAAGAGGGGTCCCGGCCCCGGGGGACGAGGGGCGGCCGCTTACCCCCGATGCTGTCCAGGCCCTCGGGCAGCTTGTCGAACTCCTCCGCGTTGGACAAACTCGGGTCCTCGTCCGAGTACGAGCGGTTGGCATCCCCCTGGGAGGGCGACCCGCACGCTGGAGCGCCTGTCACTCAGCCCTTCCCTCCCTCGTGACCTTTTCCATGGCTCCCCCACCCCACCCCCGTTTCACTAATGTGGACACTGAGGTTCAGGAAAGGGGAGCGAGAGGCCAATGAGGGCCTCGCCCACCAACCCATGTCTGCCTGACTGCCAGGTCCCCAAAGCCTCGGAGGAGAATCCAGGATCCAGAACCCCATTTCTGGAGACTTCAGAATCTCAGAGACGGGGAGGCCTCGTCTCACACCCCAGGGGGGGACACAGGGACCCTCGATGCTGCCCCCATTTGAGTGCTTCCTATGATGGGAGGCTCACGACCTCACTGGTGACCCCTCCTCTGGAGACTTGTCTGCCAGATGTCTGAGCTGCAGCCCTCCCCGCCCAGCCCCCCTCCCCTCACCCCGTCTCCTGCAGGCCCTTCCAGCAGGGCTCCAGTCACCTCCGCCTGGAAGCCCTCCACCAGGATGGCCACCAGCAGGTTGAAGAGCACGTAGTTGCCGAAGGTCATGAGGGCCACGAAGTAGAGGGAGGCCCAGGGGGAGGTGGAGGCCATGCCGTTGTAGAGGACCACGTTCCAGTCCTCCTGCGTGAGGATCTGCGGGGAGGGGCACGCGGCTCAGCACAAGGCCATCCCCGGCCCCCGCCCAGCCCGAGGGAGCCCGCTGGGTGGGCAGCGACGGGCACACGGCAGCCCCTGCACCCCTGCAGCCTCCCTCACAGGTGCTGGCACACCCGGGGACCTCGAGTGTCACCGCTCTAGCTGGGGCATGCCCCCCCACATACACACACACACCGCTCGCCTGTGCTCCCAGCTTGCCCGCACCCACAGGCCTGTATCGCACACTCCTACCCTGACACTCACTCCCCACAGAGCGGGGCTCCCTCCCAGCTGCTCCCCGTACTCCCTCCTCCATCCCACTCATGCGACCCACCTGCCCCCCAGCCCAAGCCCTCCCCGTTTCTCCCTGCTCCTCTGCCCGCGAGCTGTGTATGCACCCTCACTCCACCAGGCCCACGTTACTGGGAGGAACAGTCTTGGGGAAGATGCCTAATGTGCCCAAAGTCTTAGGGTGTTGGGGGGCGGAGGGGGCAGGGATGGGCACTGGGTGGGCAGCCCAGCTCCCAGAGCCTCTCCCAAGCCCGCCTGGCCACACCCCCCAGACCGGCCCACGAAGCCGGACTGAGGGACCTCCCGGCCCGGCCCCCCTCTTCTCTGGACTCCCCGAGGCTGGTGGCGCCAGCAAAGAGCATCCCCGTCACCTGTGGCCGGTGCTCACCTGGAACACGGTGACGATGGCCCACAGCAGGGAGTCGAAGTTCTTCCTGTCGGGGATGGTGTCTCCCGTGTCCGTGCGGAGGCTGAACTTGCAGCCAAAGATGTGCATCCCGAGAATGCTGGGGGCGGGAGGGGGCGGCTCGAGGGACTCCCCCACACCCGGCTCCGGCCCATCCACCCGCGCCACCCCCTAAGCCACCCAGGGCGAGGGCCGGGAGCCTCAGGGTCCCGTTTTACAGGAGTGAACACTGAGACCCGCGGGGGAAGCGCCTGCCCAGGAGCCGCCAGGGGTGGAGGGACGGTGGCGGGGTTTGCGCCCAGGCCCCGGGGGCGGCCTGAAAGCGGCCCCGCTCCCCGCTGAGCCCCGGCGGGGCGGCCCGGCGGCAGGCCCACCTGAAGATGAAGATGAAGAGCATGAGCAGCATGCAGAAGGTGGCCACGTTGTCCATGGTCTTCATGAGCACCACGAGCTGGCGCCGCAGCGCCGGCATGAAGCGCACCAGCTTCAGCACCCGCAGCAGCCGGAAGGTCCGCAGCACCGACAGCCCGCCGTCTGCCTGCCCCACGATCTCCCAGATGCTGCCCGGGGCGGCGCCACGCAGGGGCGGGGCCGGAGGGCCCGGAGGCAGGAGGAGGGCGGGGCAAAGGGAGAGACGGAGAGTTCCATTCATGCATCCATCCATTCATTCATTCGTCCAGCCAACAGCATGTCAAGGTCATTGCTGCTCCAGGCGCCCTAAGTTGGGGGCTGTTAACCTGAATTCCATGGACCCTCCCCCAAGGTGTCTAGGGACAGATTTCAGGGGCCCACAAAGGTCGCTGAGCTCTTTTTGGAGAGTTCACTTTGAGTATGAATGGAGACAACAAAACACAGAGACGTCGCAGCTCCTGCGGCCTCGCGGTTAATGGGAATCGCTGTTTTCACAGATATTTCCGAGTAGAGTTTAAGCTCCTCTCTTCTCTGGGAAGACGGCAGTCACACACCCGCTGCTAGATCTCACCGCTCACCGCATTAATCCAGAAGCACGCATCTATCTGGCTCAATTTCTCATCTTTAAAGATCTGAGCTAACGATATTGCAGGGTAAGTGGTTTCCTCGGGTCTTACGTGCTTCCTGTCCAGGCCGGGCCCACCCCTCTGCCCTCCTGCGCCCCCGGGGCCCACAGCCGGGGGAAGGGGTGCGGGGGGGCGGGCACCTGATGATGACGATGATGCTGTCGAAGATGTTGTAGGGGTTGCGCAGGTAGTCGAAGAGCCCGAAGGCCGCCAGCTTCAGCAGCATCTCCAGGGCGAACATGCTGGTGAAGACCACGTTGCAGATCTCCAGGACGTTGGTCAGCTCCTCGGGCTGTGGGCGTGGGGCAGGGGCAGGAGCCCCGTCAGGCAGAGGCAGCCAGGGGTGCCCTAGGGAAGCCCACTGGCTCTAGGGCTGCCCCCCCTCACCCCCCAGGAGAAAGCAAGGCCTGGCTCTGCCACGCTGGCTGCCTGGCCTGGAAGGTCAGGGTCCTCGCTGGGGCTCTGTCTCCCCTTTACACCGTGGCCTCGAAGACTTGGCAGTTGTGCTGCCCGGATCCTGAGAGGGAGGGACCCCTCGGGGCGGACCTTGCACCAATCTGGAAACGGTGCTCTAGCTACACGCGGGGAGAGGCAGCGCGATGCCCACTGCGCGAAGGAAGAAACGGGCTCAGGGGCTGGTCTGAGCGAACAGAGGCAGCAGCTCGTGTGGCAGACGAGGGAGCGGGTGGAGGAAGGCCAGGCTCTGCTCACCGCGCTGCTCCCGCCTGAATCACAGGCCAGGGAGGGACCGTTTGATGGGTGTGAGCACGCCGTGCCGAGCGGCACACCCAGCAGCACAGTATGATGCCTCAGGCGGCCTGGGAGGCCAGGGAGGGCGGCTCGGAGGCTCGAAGTGATGGCACTTGCTCGGCATCACCCGGGGAGGTTGTGGCCGAGCCAGCACTGCACCCAGCGGGACTCCACGCTGCTCTCCCTTTCCACACAGACCCCGCTCGACTCACCCCTCCCCTCCTCCACTCATCCCTCCTGCACTCTCGTGCTCACGCCTTCCACAGGTCCGAGAGCCGCCCAGGGGCTGGCTGTGCCGCCCAGATGCCCAGTGGAGTGAGTCGGGACATTCTCCATGTTCTAGAAAGTGCGGGTTCTGGTGGCAAAGCCCGACACGCAAGTTAACCAGCCAAACCAGCCAGCAGGGGCTCAGCCAGGAGGGAGGAGGGTGGTTAGGGGAACGGTGAGCCTGGAATCAGGAGCAGCTTCCTGGAAGAGGCCTCAGAGCCAAGAGGAGCAGGAGTCGGGGGGCGGAGGGGGTGCAGGGACGAGAGAGAAGGCGTCCAGGCCAGAGGACCAGCCAGGGTCCAGGCCGGAGGGGGCGGGGCTGCCAGCCCTCAGCCCGGCCCACCCCGGCCCAGCCCCTCCACTTGACAGCTAGACACCTCGGAGGCCTGACTTCAATTCCATTCGGGTTAAAAGGAGACGGGAAAAGGGAAAACCAGCCATCTGCTTCCCGCCTGGTGCCGGGAAATGTAATAAAACTGCCAGCTCCGCTCGCGCTGGCCGATGGAAGGAGGAGGCCCGCTCCTGTCGGTAATTACATGTGACTCGCAAAGCGGTCCCGGAAGGGGAGCGGGACCCTGCGAGGGGCCCTCGGCGGCGGGGAGGGCTGGGGCGCGGCGTCGGGGCTAAGTCGGGGCCCAGATGCCGCTCGGAGCCACCAATTTCCCCGCAGGCCAAACGACACGCGACATCCGGAGATGAAAAACGCGGCCGCTGACAGCCCGTAATTGCACATCAGCCCGCTCCGAGCCCACGCGCCCCACGCGCTCCGCCCGCGATTGATGGCAGCGCCACCGCCGCTCCGGGAAAGGTCACCCCCTCGCTCCCCGACTTCCTGGCAACAGCTGTTCTCCAGGCAAGTGCGCACCTGTTCATCTTCCCCTAACGCGCCATCCATCACGCCGGCAGGCCTTTCTCCGGGGCCAGACAGTGAGCGGGAGAGACAGACAGACAGACCGACAGACACACATAGACACCGTGAGCGCGACCAATTGGGGTGTGTGGAGAGGAACGGGGGCGGCCAGGAGAGAGACGGGCAGATAGAGATGGACAGACAGACAAAGAGAGGCCTGGGGAGTGAGAGGCAGAGGCAGAGGGTGTGGAGAGACAAGACAGAAAAACACAGATCAAGACGTAATGGACCAGGATCGGCGAGAGTCAGCGCGAGAGCAGGCAGGACAGACAGACAGACAGATAAAGGCTGTGGGGAAGCGGCCGAGATGGCTCAGGCCCGCCCAGTGGAAGAAGAGACACTAAAGGCAGTCACAGCGGGTTACGCCAGAGGCAGGAGGGCAGAGGACAGGTGCGGAGGGGACGCAAGGTGGAGGGGAGTCCAGAGGCAGGAGAAGGGCAGGGGCAGGGGCAGGGGCAGGAGCAGGGGCAGGGCCAGCTCATCCCGGCCGCGGTGCCAGGCCTGGGAGGCACCAGACAGCCCGCCCCTGGCCGATGCGGCAGAGGCAGATAAAGGACCGGCTGGACAGGAGTCTGAACTGCCCCCTGGAGCCCTGGGCCCAGGTCCTCCTCATGACGGTAATGGCAGCTGACATTAACGACTCCCACACACCAGGCGGTGCTACCCTGCTTCCCCGAAAGTAAGACATCCCCTGAAAATAAAACCTACTTCCAGTTCTGCCTCTCGCTGTCATATAAGGCCTCCCCTGAACATAAGGCCTCCCCAGAATATAAGCTACCGTCAGGCGTCTGACTCCTGATTTAAAGAGACCTCGCCCTGCCTGAACAGCTCCGGCTGCGCTGCGGCCAATCTGTGAGCTGGTTTGTGATGACAATTACTACCGTACCGTAGACAGGTCATAAATTTCCTTTTTTTTGTGGTTCAGCAATAAATGTATACCGTCTTCTTCTTCATGGAAAAATAAGACATCCCCTGAAAATAAGACCTAGTGCATCTTTGGGAGCAAACATGAATATACGACACTGTCTTATTTTCGGGGAAACAAGGAAAGCACTTTCCATGAATTACCTCGCCCATGCCTCAGGCATGACCCCATGGTGTCCCCATTTCACAGACAGGAAAGCTGAGGCTCAGTGACAAGAGGTGACGTCTCAGGACCACGGCCAACCAGTGGTGGAATCGGATCTCAAACCCAGGTTTCCCCCCCCTATTCCCCCCTCCCTGAGACCCATACCCCTTCCCACACCCCACTTCCTGACGTGAGGGTCCAGCTCAGTACAGACACGTCACTGCCCTGCTTACAAGCCTCCCACGACTCCCCACCACCCTGAGGGTAAAGCCACCTCAAAGCCCGCCAAGTGGGTAGCTCCCCACCTCCTGGGCTGTCTGCTGCCCCGTGCGCCCCTCCTCCCGAGGACCCGGGCTCTCTGGGTGGAGCAGGTGCCCCGGTCCCTGCTCCTGCCCCTCCTCTGCCTCTCTGATGGCCCCTCGTCACCCCTCAGGCTCCATCTCCAGCATCACCGCCTCTGAGAAGCCTTCCCTGACTGCAGCCCTGTTGGCACCTCCCTCCCGCCAGCCACCACAGAGCTGGATGGTGGGCACGGAGCACCCTATCCTCATCTTCCCGGGGCCAGTGCAGACCGGGGTTGGCAGTGACTCGGGGGCTGCTGACGGGAGAATAGAACCTGCTTGGACCCGCCCGCTGAGCTGGAGGCCTCGCATGCAGTCCCCCGGGAGCTGGGGCCAGCGGGCACCCCCAGGCTGGTCGCCCCTGCCCAGGAGGCTCCCTGGATGCCTGTCCTGCTGCCCATTCGGCCCCACCCTCTGTTTCCTGTTGTCCAGCGTGGTGACCGTCCTCCCACCCCAGGACCGTCCAGCCCAGCTCAGGAGGGGCCCCTGGCCTGGACAGGTGACTGCCGGGGGCGGGAGAAGCGGGTGCCTCCCCGTCCCACCTCCTGTCCCCTTAGTGGATCCTCCAGTGCAACCTCAGACCCCCAGCGCCGGCTCTAACACCGTCACCTGGACAAGCCATCCCCCCTCTCTGAGCCTCAGTTTCCCCATCTGCCCCGTGGGGATGAGACGCCCACGCTGCCTACGGCCCAGGGCTGCCGTGCGGGTGACCCGGGGAGAGAGGTGGCCAATCTTGACGGCAGGTGACGACGGAGGCTCTGGTGCCCAAGCTGACCCCGCCCCCAGGCCTGTCACCCAGACTCCACTATGGAGAGGCCGGCCCAGCCTCCTCCCCAGCGGGAGGGGGAGAGGAAGGGCGGACTTTGGCACCATCTGACCGCCTTGTGGGTCCCAAGAGCCCCCCGCCTGGCTGACACCCCTTCACCAGTCTCTCTGCCAGGCTGGTGCCTGAAAGGAGCTGCATCCGTGCCATGAGGAGTTTGGGGTACACCCTGGTGATCTGGGTGGCAGTGGCCACCTAAAGGCCCCGGGTCCCTGTGCCCTCACCCCTCATGTGAGTGCTGTGGCCAGAGCGCCTGCAGCCCCCCACTTTACAGATGGAGCGGGGAAGGGGTGCCCAGGCTCTGCGCCCCCTCACCGTCTGCCTCCGTGGCGGCCACCCCAAGGCCCCTGCCAGCAGAGTGGGCAGCCGCAGTGGGGATGCCTCCCCTCAAGGTCACACCCCTGCAGGAGCGGGGCTGTGCTCACCTGCCTTCCCCCCTCCCTCCCTCCCTCTCTCCCTCCCTGCCTGCCTCCTCCAGGCCCGGGCCCCCTCTCTCTGCAGGCGCCACGCAGACAGGGCAGCTCAAAATAAACGCGGGGCGGGCCGCTTCCCACTGAGCCGTGTCTGGGAGTCAGGGAAGAGGGAGCAAAAATACCCCCGCGCCCAGCTCTGCCGAACAATGAGTGGCTGCCACTCGGAGCTGCTTTCAAAAGAGCATTTTAAATTTTCTCTCTCCCCTTCACTTTCCTTTCATTAATTTCTGACAGCGGATGCTAAAGTCACCCCAAAAAGGGTGGCGTACGGCTCCGAGAAAAGATTCAGGAACAATTCCTAACTCGCCAGCACCTACTAGGTGCCAGGCTTCCTAAGGCAATTCGCTCTGTGAAGAGGTGGTGAGGACTCTGCACCAGGCAGACTCCGGGCCTGCCACATAGTAGGTGCTCAGTTAATGGGGACTGACCCCCCTGAGGGAAAGGGGAGAGACCGAGGCAGACCCTATGCAGGGCCAGGCGACTTGCCAGTGAGAACAGCTTCTCCCGGTCTGAGGGGGGGGGCCCCCGGGGTGCCTTCAGTGCCAGGAAGAAGATGGGGAGACGGAGGCTCATTCCACCATACCCGAAGCTAGAAAGCTGGCGCAGACAGGATACGGCAGAGGCAGAAACCCTGGCCTGGCCCGAGTCTGGAGCCCGACAGGTAGAGGGAGAGCTTGAACCCAGAGCACAGAGCAGCCCCGCTGGAGAGGACCGCTGAGCAGACAGGGACCAGTGTTATACGGGCCAAGAGGCCTCTGACTGCAGCAGGCACCAACTCCCAAGGTGTAAACGCTGCCTCCACGGCCAATGTCAAGCGGCCAGCTGTTTCTAACCAGGGCCTCGCATAACTCCTGGGTGAGAAAATGGCTCTTGCACGTTGGTTCCAGCAAGCCGCTGGGGGGACAGAGCCCGGGCTGGGTGACAGGCCCCTCGGTGCCACCCCGCTAGCACCAGCACCCAGAGCTCGTGTTCCATGGGGCCTCCCCTAGAAATGCTGCCCCTCCCCCCGCAGGCCTGAGTCAGGCAAAGGCCACAAGGCTGGACCCCAGGCCAGGGGTCCAGCTGCCTTCTCCCCAGCTTTCCCCAGCCCCCCGAGACCTTTCTAACCAAGCCAGATCAGCCGGCAACCCACAGCTCTGCACCGAGGGTCTCGGCACTGAAGTAACCGGAACGGGGCCTGCGCTTGGCAAGCTAATGCGGAGGGAAGTGAGAGTGCGGCCCACCAAGCGGTGCGGCGGGCGGGCGGGGCCTCCGCAGGAGGAGGACAGCCGGGAAGCCACAGAGGCATCCAGGTGCCAACCCTGCGGGACTGGCAGGGACCTGCGGCCGGTGACACCCCTCCCTGGGCCCAGTTGTCAACTGCGCTCCCAGGCCGGGGGTCACCCGGAGCCAGAAATGGATGCTTTTCAAGTAGAGCCGGGGCTGGAGCCGTCCTCCGCTGGCACTGTGGACCCGGGACCTCTGGCCTAACCACTGCCCCCACCCCTCCTCCATCCTATGTCCCTGCACCGTCTCCTCAAGCTCCCCGTGTCCCTGCCACCTCCTGGAAGCCATCTCTCTTCCAGGTGCTATCCCCCCCATGGGGGACCTCTCCTCTGAACTCCTCTCGCCTCTGAACCCCAGCTGTACCCGATGGCCTGGACCACACCATGTGCCAAGAGACAAGTGACAGCCTTCCCAGGGCAAGCACAGGCCACCCGCAGAGCCGGGGAGGTTGGGGGGGACTGGGGTGAGTGGGGCTCCAGGTACAGGAGGACGCCATTAGCTGGGGGTATGTGTGGGCAGAGCACGAGCAGAGGGGACTGTCAGGGACAGGTCTGTGCTTGGTGCCAGGGGTGATGGGGAGCCACAGGAGGTGTGGGCAGGGGGGAGTCCAGCCTCAGAAACCTCAGCCCAGCTGCCCGGGAGGATGACAGGACGGCTCCCGTGCAGAAGCCATGAATGGAGTCAGATCTGCAGGGGCTACTAGGGGGTGTGGCCCTAGCCGGTATGGCTCAGTGGATAGAGCGTCAGCCTGCAGACTGAGGGTCCCAGGTTCAAGTCCAGTGGAGGGCACATGCCTGGGTTGTGGGCACATCCCCAGAAGCAGCCGATCAATGATTCCCTCTCACCATTGGTGTTTCTCTCTCTCCCCTTCTCTTCCTTCCTCTCTGAAATCAATAAAAAATGTTTTTTAAAAAATAGGGGGTGTGCTGTGGGTGCCTTGGCGTCCCTGCTGAGCTGCTGAGGAGGAGAGGACCCGATCGCCCTTTCTCCCCCCAAGTAGATGAGCCCCAAAACTGCTGCACTGGGGCACTCATTCACCCGCTCACACCGGAGCGCCTGCCTCTGTGCTGGGCGCCCAGGCCACAGGGCTGAACTGGATCCCGCCCTGGGCACACAGACACACGTGTGCGTTTGACACACCCAGCTGCGTGGGGCTGGCCCGTGGGGCCCGCCTCCTCCCCCCCCCCTCGGTGCCCAGCGCAGCCCAGGCCCTGCCCACTGGCCTGCTCGTGGTGCTCGATGCCCATGCTGACGGTGTTGACCAGGATGGCCATCATGATGCCGCGGTTGAAGTACTTGCTGTCCACGATGCCCCGCAGCTTGGAGCGCGTCTCCCGCCACACGTCCCCGCACAGCCGCGCGGCCCCGTCCGCCGGCTCCTCCTCGTCCTCCTTGCCCAGCCCCGAAGAGGCCCCGTCCTCGCTGCTCCGGGCCCCGGCCCCGGCCGCCTCGTCCTCTTCTCCGCCGGAGCCCCCCGAGTCCGAGCCCTCCTGGCCCGAGTCCGTGCTGCCCGGGCCCGAGGGCCGGTGGCCCGCTCGGTGCTGGCAGCGGGGGCAGCCGGGGGGGTCGGCGGCCAGCGTGGCAGAGATGGGCTGCATCAGCAGGGGCGGCGGCGGCGGGTCCGGGGGGCCGTGTCCCGGGCACAGTTCTGAAAAGCAAGCAGAGGGCAGGGTGGGGGCCTGAGGCCGCGCTCGGGGTTCTCGGAGGCGGCAGCACCGGGCACACCAGGCCCCGCCCGCCCCGGGGCATAGCTGTGTGTGAACTCTGGCTCCTGTGCCCACGGGGTCGGCCTGGAGCGTGCCAGCCCCGCCGGAGGCCAGGGGCTGTGGTTCCTGATGAAACGCTTTCACCTCCGGGCTTTGCTGGTCCCTGTGCCAAAGCATAAGCCGGAGCACCCACCACACGGGGCTGCGGGTTCTCTATCGGCTAGTTCGCATGATGTGCCTCGAACAGAGCCTGGGGCACACAGGGCACACATATGTGTTAACTGTCCCTCAAACAGTGCCTGGGCACACATACGTGTTAGCTGTCCCTCCAACAGTGCCTGGGGCACACATACGTGTTAGCTGTCCCTCGAACAGTGTCTGGGCACACATACGTGTTAACTGTCCCTCAAACAGTGCGTGGGGCACACATACGTGTTAGCTGTCCCTCCAACAGTGCCTGGGCACACATACGTGTTAGCTGTCCCTCCAA
>PVJN01048704.1:0-15500 GCA_004026805.1 Lasiurus borealis
GGTTATGATTGTGAAGTATCCAAAAGCAGAGGCATATCCTACAGGGGTAACATGTAGGCCACCTTTGGGTTGGAGTTTAAATTGCACAAATGCTATAAGGGCAGATGTCTTTAAAGAGATAAGCAAAGCATTGGTTTTCAGAGTACATTGTTCATTTCTTTACTTGTGAGGTTATCCTATCTAATATAAATTATATGCAAATTGACAGTACCTCTGCTACACCCACCAGCCACTCCCAGCAGCCACGCCTACCAGCCAATCAGAGCAAGTATTCAAATTAACCCAACTGAGAAGGTTACAGCCAGAGAGAGTAGGAGGGAGGCTTGGGTTTCCCCTAGTGATGGAGGAAGCCAAGCACCCAAGCCTCAGCTTAAGGCAACAAAGTTTCAATGGCTGTGTAGCACAAGGCTTGACTCTGCTCCTGGCTACAATGTTTCCATTGTAGAAGATAAGTAAATCCCAGATACCAGACCCTCCACTGGGTCACTGGGGGCATGGCCAGCCTGCAAACCACCACAAGCCCCTCGCCCAGCCCACCCCATGCCCCAAGGAAATACCCACCCTGATCCAAGACATCCTTCAGGACAAACCAGCTGGCCCCCACCCATGTACCAGGCCTCTATCCTATCTAATAAAAAAGTAATATCCATATTGACCATCACTCCAAAACATAAGATGACTGCCCACATGTGGACACAAGATGCCCACTACCAGATGGCCTGCAAAGGAGGGCAGTTGTGGGCGATCAGGCCAGCAAGGAAGGACATTTGGGATGGACCATGCCTGCAAGGGAGGGCAATTGGGGGTGATCAAGCCTGCAGGGGAGGGCAATTAGGGGTGACCAGTTTGGTAGAGGAGGAAAGTTGGAGGTGACCAGGCCTTCAGGGAAGGAAGTTAGGGGTTACCAGGTACATTGGGTAGGGCAGTTAGGGGCAAACAGGCTAGCAGGGGAGCAGTTAGGCATCAATTAGGCTGGCAGGGGAGTGGTTAGGGGATGATTAAGCTGGCAGGCAGAAGTAGTAAGGGGCAACCACGAAGGCAGATAGGTGAGCAATTGGGAGCCAGCAGTCCTGGATTGTGAGAGGGATGTCCGACTGCATGTTTAGGCCCAATCCAGGTAGCATTGGGCCTAACGAGCAGTCAGACATCGCTCAAGGGGTCCCAGATTGGAGAGGGAGCAGGCTGGGCTGAAGGACACTTCCCCCCGCCCCCTTGCACGAATTTTGTGCACTGGGCCTCTAGTAATTTATAAAAGAGATGTATTTTATTTTTATTCAATGCTGCTGAGGTTGATCCTGTTTAGAAATAAAATTTTGCCAGTTAACTCCTGGGGTGTGTGTGTGTGTGTGTTTTGTTTATTAACTTAAATGAGAGTTTTCTTCTTTGCTGTGTTATCAAAGGTCCTCCTGTTTAAATTCAGTGAATACCATTCCTCTTAAGGTTTGGTTCACAACCAGTGGTTTTTTTATCCGTTTTTGATGAAGACCTTGTTCTGCATCCTTATGTGATGTCTGGTCTTGTTATTACCTGTAGTTTTTCCTTGTAAAGTTACCATGAAGATACTAAAGACATTCTTAAGGTTTAAGCTTCCGCATGCTGCTTCTCTAGTTTATTGCAAATACCTGCCTTCAACATTCTTTAAAAAAATGTTTCAAGTAATCTTTAGAGAGAGAGGAAGGGAGAGGGAGAAAGAGAGACAGAAATATGAGAGCAAAACACCAATTGGCTGTCTCCTGCAGGCCTCCCTAATTAGGATCAAGCCAGCAATCTAGCCATGTTCCCTGATTGGAAATCAAACCTGCAATCTCCAGTGTGTGGGATGATGCCCTATCCCCTGAGCCACTGCCTTCAGCATTATCATTCAGGGTACCTGAGCACTCAGATCTCTGTGGCTAGTACAGGTATAAATATATTTTCCAATCTTCGATGGTTTACTTAACAGTCAGTTTATTTTTCCCTTCTATTTTCAGATGAACTATTTAGCACCTTCAGCACTTTTCCTAAAGTTTATCTAGAGCTTATTACTTTAAATATATGACCTTATGTCTTTCATCACAGAAGGGAAAAAAAAGGCAGTTATTGGAGTTTTCTATTAATTCTTGATGAGCACATTCCTTTGCATCCTTGTGTAATGTCCAGTCTCATCATTATCTTTAATTTGTTCTCATAAAGTTAACATGAAGATACTAATAAATTAATAAAACTTAAACCTCAGGGTCTCTCTTATATACGTTATTTACAAAGGAACTGAGAGGGCTTCCAGCAATGGGTTCCCATGGTTTTATGATTTTATAATTTGCCAAAATAAGAGGATTTTACTTTATTTTCAACAGTTTTTAATTTTTAATTTTGAAATACTTCAAACCAGCAGAAAGGTAAAAACAAACAAACAAAGTAGGGGGAAAGAGTGCTGGTCCAACTAACTTTGGAATTGAGTGCATTCTGTAAGATCAAAAGCACTGGGGACTGCATTTAAGCACTGTATTCTATTGATGATATTTTGTCCTGTGGAGATAAGGTTGATAGTTCTGAAACCTCTTACTACATGTGTACAGTGGAATTGAACAAGGGAGTACATGTATGATGCATGATAGGAGCCACGTTTCTCCTTGTTGGAATTAGAGATGACAGGCAGGCAATGGGAGAAGGCTCGAAGGATTCCTACAGTAATGGATTCAGATTGAGGAATTAAGTATGAACTCAAATGTTTAGCATAATTTGTATTTATAAGTTAATTATGTTATATTTATTATATTTATTATATTATATTAATTATATTGTGTTATATTGGGATTTATAAGTATTGTATATTATGTATACACTAGAGGCCCAGTGCACAATTAAATTGTGCACATGTAGAGTCCCCTAGGCCCAGTCTGCCATTGGGGCCATGTCCACCGCCCTGTGACACTTCCCATGCTCTGTGAACACTGCCAGTGCCCCACCATGCTCCCAGCTCACACCCTTCCTCTGCATGCCGCCTCCCATTGATGCTGATGCATGTGCCCCTGCCCCTTGCCCCATGGCAGGAACACCACCACTCACCACCTGGGGTCCCGTGCCGCACTCCCCGCCCCTGCCCGCCTGACACCCATTCCCCATACTCTCTTCACCACTCGGCCCACCTGCCTTGCTGCACCCTCTTCTCTGTGTGGACCCCTCCCGCCAGCCCTGCATGATCCCCGCCTCGCTACGTGAACCGTGAGTCCCAGCCCATGAGTGAGTCCCTGGTGACCGGTTGTTTGGTCGTCATGACCACAGGCCTTTTACGATATAGATGATCAATATACACATATATTTCCTTGCTGTGTCTGCTGAGAGAACCTAGAAACAGTGATACCCAGGAGCAAGAAAGCTCACTCAGCTCTTAGACCTTGCTTTTTATAAATGTCTACTTATTTATATGCTAGAGGCCTCGTGCACAAAATTCATGCACAGGGAGAGAGCGGTCCCTCAGTCCAGCTTGCACCTTCTCCAATCTGATACCCTACGCGGGATGTCCGACTACTGGTTTAGGACCGATTCCTGTGGCTTCTAGGGTATACATAACCAGTAGTAGGATATGACTCTTGCAATCCAGAACCGCTGGCTCCTAACTGCTCACCTGGCTGCCTGATCACCCCTAACCACTCTGTCTGCCTGCTTGATCACCCCTAATCACATCTGCCTTCCTGATTGCCCCTAACTGCTCTCCTGCTGCCCTGATCGCCCCTAACTGCCTCTGCCATGGCCTCGAACTTGGGACCCAGGATTCCCTCACTCTGGCCAGCCACAGGCACCTAGGACCTGGGCTGGCTTTGTCCCGGCCACAGCTGCTGGCACCCAGGACTGAGGGTGGGCAGCTTTGCCCGGCCTGACTTTGTCAGAAAGGACCAGATTCTTGTTAGGTCTAATTAGAATATTACCCTTTTATTAGAATAAAACAAAAACCCAACAGGGTCCTTAGGTCCTTAGAGAAACTGCTGATGTGGGACTGGAACAGGATAGAGACAAGTTGAGTCTAAGCATCTTGTAAAGCTAGAAAGTAAGAAAGTTCTTTCAAAAAAAAAAAAAAAAAAAAAAAAAAAAAAAAAAAAAAAAAAAAAAAAAAAAAAAAAAAAAAAAAAAAAAAAAAAAAAAAAAAAAAAAAAAAAAAAAAGGAAAAACCCAGAATGATAAGAATATGTCAAAAGGATACAAGAATACAAGAGCCTACTGAGAATCCTCAGTGGCAAATGTAGAGCAATTTGGGTAAAAAGTAAATAAAGCACTACTTGACTGTAACCCAAAATATAAAATAAATACCCATGCGTTCACACTGATATAAATAATTAATACACAAATAAATAAATGGGGGAAATACACCAATATCCTATGCAAGAGAATTCTAAATAATTTATGTAGACATTTTGCCTGAAGGAGGAAGGAAGTGAAGAATAACTCCTCTTTCCTTTAAGTGTGGGTGATGCATAGTAACTTCCTAACTAGGAATACTGTGTGGGAAGGGAGGAATAGAGTAACTCTACAGCAAAAAAACCTGGCAGAGGCTGCCTCAGCTAGGTAATCAAGGTCAACATCAACAGTGCTGTCATGCTGGTATGTATCCTTGTTATAAGGTGATGAGAATGTCATTTAATTCTGTGGTCTTTCTCCCTAAAACACATTACCCCAGTCGAGTTGTGAAAACATGAGACCAAGGCTATTTGAGGGATATTCTGCAAAATACCTGATGAGTACTCCTCCAAACTGTCAAGATCATAAAAACCTAAGTAAACCTCAGAAATATCAAAACCAGTACAAGCCTGAGGAGCTTAAAAAACAAAAGTAATGTACTGTCCTGGACGGGATTATGAAGAAGAAAAAGGACATGAGGCAAACCTAAGGAAACCAGAATAAAGCATGGACTTTAGTTAATAATAATACATTGATTTCGGTTCACAAATTATAACAAATGCACCATACCGATATAAGCTATTAGTAGTAAGAGGAACTGAGTGTGTGATATATGGGAACTGTTTGTACTACCCTTCTGTGCTAAATTTGTTCTGTAATAAAATATTAAAATGTTAAAAAATGCACTGGATTAAGTTTGCCACATTTGTGCTTTAAATGTGTGTTAGAGGGTATGTGAGGGTATAAATGTTTTTGTGAACTACTTGAACGTAATTTATTGACCTCAAGACACTTAAACACTACCCTAAACATTTCAGCATATATCAATGCCACTGTCATACCTGAGAAATTCAACATTATTCACTAACATTTAGTTTATGTAGTTTATTTTAAAAGAATAAGGATCAAATCAAGGTTTATATAGTACATTTGGTTGCAATGTCTCTTTAGTCACCTTTATTCAATGATTTTCCTCACCTTTTTCTTTCACAATATTGAATTTGCTTAGCAATTCAGTCAAGTTATTTTATTGTACTCTTACATTGTTTGGAGTGTCTACTTAAGGTTAGATTCAGGTTAAACTTTTTTGGCCAAATACTACATAAATGTGAATTTCCTATAACATAACAGTAGAAGGCACACAAATGAATTCAGTTTGTACCATTATGGCCTTTGCTAAGTTTATTCGCTTTGCTAAGTGATTAAAGTGTTGCATAAATGTCAATTAAAAATAATTTCAACACTTTAATAAGTAAATTATAGGGCTATAGTTTGCGACTATGTACATATACTATTCAAAAATATCTTTCTTCCAGTGGTGTTAGCATCCATTGATGATGATTGCCTTAATCATTGATAACTTGAGTGTTGTTTATGTTCCTATTTAAAAAGAGGGAATATGCAAATTGACCATCATGCTGTCACAAAGATGGCGACACCCAGTCCCCTCAGCCTCGCTGGAGTCCCCAGTCCTTTCAGCCCCACTGGGGAGTAATGGGGGCTGTGGCAAGCACACAGTGCAGCTAGACCCATCCTCAGCCTCTCAGCCCCCCAGGGCTGCCTCGAGTCACAGGCAAGCCTCGGATGGTAGCCACCCAGCCACCCAGGGCCATCCAAGACTCAGGTAGCTGGGGCCAGCTGGGAGATTACACTGTCAACAGTGGCAGCAGCAGAGGTGTGATGGGGGTGTTATCTTCTCCTGATCACTGGGTTGCCTCCCACCCCTGAGGACTTCCAGATTGTGAGAGGAAGCAGGCCTGGCTGAGGAAACCCCTCCCTCCAGTGCATGAATTTTCATGCATCAGGCCTCTTGTGTTTTTATAATTCTAGGGGCCCAGTACATGAATTCATGTACCTTGAAAGGAACTGCAGGCCATGAGGTTGTGGTGGGCATAGGGGCGGGTCTCTGCCCATCCCCCATGTCCCTGGTCCCCTGTATGCCAGTTGCCCCATTCCTGACACTGCTACTCCCACTTGCTGATGACACCAGCACCCCTCACACCCGCTGATGGCACAGAATGATTGGGGCCGGCAGCTGCTGCCCACACCTGCTGATGGTGCCCAGTGATCGGAACCTCTGCCAGGCGCTGGCAGTGGGTACGAGTGGGGCGAGTGCTGGCAGCAGATGCAAGCACTTGGTGGGACCATGGCACGTGGGAGCAAAGAATTTACAGTAACCACCAGAGGCTTTCCCCAAGGTGCCCTGCCTTGGTCTGGCTCCCACTGCTCACCTCCTCTGCCATCCCACTGCAGCTTGATGCCTGCCATGTTCCGCACTCTGCAGCCTGTTGCCAACACCCACCATGTTCCACGTGCACCCCCTGCTGGTCAGCACACATCATAGCTGGTTGTTCAGTTGTTCTGCTGTTTGATCTATTTGCATATTACCCTTTAATTGAATGAGATTATTTTTCTACATTTAATTATTTGATTACTTAGTAAATATATTTTGCTTCCTTGTTAAATTTTTCATTTTGAGTATTTTTATGACTTAATGAAAATTTTTAATTTAATATTTTACATTTTATTAGTTACATTGTTCTCTTTTTATTTAAGTTGTCCCAAGTTTGGTCAGTAGGGGCACATGTAAAAGAAAATATTTGAGGCTCATTTTTTATTTTTTTACTAGAATTCTTAAATTAAGCATTTTCTAAAAAATTATAAAATTTTCTCCAGTTTATTTTAGGAATACAATTCAAGGGAATTGGTGTGGTTATTGTTACTGGGATGCTGTTTTTTTCTGGGCTTTTAGGGTATCTAACTCTGAAATGCACACATGTGTTCATACATCATATGGATACATACATATGTGTATGCATGCAAAAATAGGCATATTTGTGGTTGTGTTTTAATAACTGAGAGATAATTTCCATCCTTATAATTCAAATCCAACAATTCAGAATTCTTACCCACTTTACCCCATTTCATAACTGTATCTGCTGTCTTCCATAGTAAAAATGTTGATTCTCCAAACATTGGTATATTTATTAATTTGCTTTGCACTTAAGTATATATAAACTAGTTACAGAATTTCTACACTGATGTTATTTTCTACTAGTTTAAAGAGTCCTACTAATTAAAGTTAAAAATTCTTGGCAGTTCTTTTTATTTCTATGGCATATGTGAAAAGGTATATGATCACAGTACTGCATCTAAAATAGGTTTAATTTTTTTGTGTGTTATCATTATTAATTTGATATAAGATTATGTGTATTTGGTTCTCTTTGTATATGATTTTAGAATTTTCATTTCTAATTAATTTTGAACCATGTAAAAACACTGATTCCTATTGTTATGTTTTCAAAAAATATAAATTAAATCATACAACACATAACTTTTTGGGTCCTATTGTTTTTCAGCTATAAAAATGCATTTAAGTTCCATAAATGTTTTGCATAAATTGGGAGTTTGTTTCTTTTTATTCTGAGTTGTATCCTATGAAAAGGATTTACTATAGCTTGTTTATTCATTCACATAGGTTGTTTCCAGGTTTTGTCATTTATGAATAATCACTCTAATATTTTCTTAAGGGTATTTGTATGAACATAAGTTTTATTTTAAGAAGGTGAGTACCATGAAGTATGGAGGCTACATTGTATGGTAAATGTATTTTCCTTTTTTGATGGAAGGAAAGTGATTTGATCAGGTGCCAACGACTTGAGAAGATAGTAGGATCATGCCTTAACAATCACCTTAATATTTCAGGCTAAGGGGATTTTTTTAAAAAGTCTTTATTTAAACTTTATTTATTTATTTATGTATTTATTTGTTTGTTTGTTTGTTTGTCTATTTGTTTTTAAAGACTTTATTACTGAATTTATTACATATGTTCCCTTGTATATTTTAAACTGTGTAAAATACTAATAAACTCTGTTTAGACAAGTACTTTTTAATTAAATCACTTCACTTATTTTGTTTCTTTCTAATGTGATAACCTGAAAGTGATGTTAAAAAAAATGCTTTTCTTTTTAATAAGAAAAAACTATCTTTACTGAGAAAATTGGAAAGAACTAAAGTTAGGCATACAATTAAAATTTTATATATATAAACACATAAATATTTATATAACATATAAAAATAAAAATAAGGCAAACTATATTTTCTGTTAAAACATACAGGAACTGCAAATAATGACAGTGTTTTGGAATAGGTTGAAAATAACACTACTGACATATTCAGCTGGGACTTAAAACAAAAAAAGCTTTATTCTCTCTCTTTTTTTCCTAAAGACATATCTATGACTTTTTTAAAAAGTGAGAAATGACTAAAAGAAGATAAAATGAGAGAGATGGAAAGAGATGCCATTCTGACAATAGGAAATTCTAAGAGTTTTTACATGAAATTATTGCATTAAACACCATGTGAGGAAGGGAAATACTGCTGATATTGCCATTCATTTTTTCTTAACTTTTAAAGGGGTTCAGAATTTTTTTTTCTATTATAAGGTTTTAAATGAATGTCACTGAAACACTATATTATTCCATCAAGTTTTTTGGGGGAGGGGAAAGACTTTTGCATTTCCACTGCTTTCCTGGGAAAATTATTGGGAATATTCAGTGAGAGAACACAAGATAAGTGCATATAATGTCTTATCTCAGAGGAAATAAATATAATTATGGGGCCAGAAGGTAGAATTAACAAACAAACACAACATTTTCTGTAATAATTATCCTCATAAAGATTTGAGAAGATAATGTGACTTCCGTTTTCAAGACTGCTATCAGAGAGGCAGAATGTTGGTTGGTAAGGGGGTAAGGTTAGGATAAGTGGCATGTTGTGATGGCAGCTGACTAAACATTAAGATCCAAACAGTATAAGAATATCAAGAAGCAAAGGAGAGATAAATATGGTATAGGTATAAGAGAGGGGTGTGAATTGGAAGGTAGAAAAAAAGCAGCATTTCTTTAACAATTAATTACCCAATCAAGTATGTGGTCAGCTTTAGATTTAGAAGTTAAAATAGAAACAATTCATGTAGCATTAGTCTATTATCTTGTTATTTTGAGCTAGCTTCAGGAAACCTAAAAGAAATTGCAACATCCTTAGTTTGCAACATACTAAGAATCCTATGATTATATAGTACAATTTGTGCTAAATATTTTAATAGGTATTCATACGTTTCAATCAAACCACTTAAAATGTATTCTAACATAAAATAATAATAATAATGATGCTTTTCTATTTGAAATTTTTATTTTAGTTTGGGTTTTGGTCCAGAAGAATCTCGGGGGAATTTTACCTGACCCCAAAGCTCAGATTTAATCTTTGTTAAATCTATTTTAGCTACAGAGATTGCTATAGATAATGATTTTGTAATATGTTGGAGCTCTTTTGGGTGATTTATTTTCAAGTGCTATTCTTTTTTATTGAATTTATTGTGGTGACATGGGCTAATAAAATTATTTGGTTTTCAGGTGTACAATTCTACATACATCATTTGTGTACTGTATTATGTGTTCAGTCACTCCCATGAATTGGTCATTTTCACTGCCCCAATCAGCTCCAGAGGAGCATTAAGGATTTTGATGATGATGTACTTATTCTTTATATAGAACTTGTCCTATCTATTTTGTGACTATTGAGTTAGACTTTCCAAATCAGCACTTTTTAGTTTACCACTATATTTTAAAGACAGTATTTCATTTTTTTAAGTTTCAGATTGAGGTTTGAGGGATATGAGATATAATCTACATATATAAAAGTGTAATATGCAAATTGACCAATAGCAGCACAACCAGTCACTATGACATGCATTGACCACCAGGGGGCAGACACTCAATGCAGGAGCTTCCCCCAGCTCACAGGTCCTGTTGACCGAACAGGGAACCAGGGTTGGGTGGTAGCAAATGCCAGTGGCACCAGGCCAAGATGGTGTGATCAAGTGAGACTCCGATTGCCTGGATGGTAACTTTGCACACAGAGGGTGACTGGTGGCGGGGAGGTGGGGATGGCAATCAGGTGGGAATGGCCAACCTCTCAGTCCCTCCCCCTGGCCAGCAGGTTCTGATCACCTGGGGAATGGGGAACAGAGAGCCAGGGATGAATAGTGGCAGATGTGGAGAGTGGGGCTGGCTGCTGGCAGTCAGGGAAGATCGGCCCTGATTGCAGGCCAGTTCTAGGGATCCTACCCATGCACGAATTTTGGGTGCCATGCCTCTATTCTATATATATAAAAACCTACGTGACTGAATGACCAGTAACTATGATGTGCACTGACCACCAGGGGGCAGACACAGGAGCTGCCCCCTGGTGGTCAGTGCACTCCCACAGCCAACCTCCCATGGCCCCTCCCCCAGGTGGAAAAACCTCCCGCACCCCTCCCCACGGCCTGCCAAACTCCCTCGGTCCCTCCCCCTAGCCCACTTCCTGTGGCCCTGATTGGCCCCAATTGCCAACCAGGCCGAGGGCCCCCACCTGTGCACAGTTTTGTGCACCGGGTCTCCAGTGTAATAATACTTGTCTTTTTTCATTGTGTCCACAGTATGTGATATATAAAGTGCTCAGTAAATGTTTGTTGACTGAATTAATCAACTATTTGATTGATGTGCATTGATTTTCACACATGCAAGTTAATCTTCCCAGTAAAGTGTGTTTTAGTTCCTGATAAACTTGTATTTCACACAAAGAGAGGGCCGGTGGGAGATGAAATGACTTACCCAAGATCACCCAAGTGATATATAGATAACCAGGATTCAAATCTGGTGAATGTTGGGAAGTCTTGTTCTCCAAACCGTAGATGCTAATTTAAGAGGCTGCTGGTCAGGTGCTCTAGCCTCTATGTTGCTTTTAATCAGCCAGAATTTTTACATTCAGGCATTTGACCACATTTTGGCTTTATTTCCTACTAGAGGCCCAGGGCACGACATTTGTGCCCTTAGGGAGAGGGGCTCCTCATCCTGGCCTGTGCACTCACGCAGTCTGGGAGCCCTGGGTAATGTTCAACTGCCATGCCTGCCACCACTGCTGCACTTGCCAGGATATTGTTTCTGGTTGGTGTTTTGGGATTCTTAGGATTTATTCCATATATTTCTAAAAGTGGGATCATGAGGTCATTCTATACAAGAAATTTAACTTCCTTTTACTCTTGGCAATTTTACATTAGAGAACAACTTCTCCTCACTCCTGTAGTTTGCTTCCTGTCATGGTAGTCTGTTGGTATAATCTTGCATTGAACGTTTATTGCCTGGTGGTCAGTGTTCATCATAGCAACCAGTCGTTCTACTATTTGGTCGATTTGCATATTAATCTTTTATTATATAGAATTCATAGAATTGGAAATATAGAATATATATACATATAATTTCCAAACAGAACTTTATCTACCTCCAAAAATATATGATTATATAACAGATTAAACCCATCCTTAATTATTCCACAATACTTATATGTATACTAGAGGCCCAAAGCACAAAATTTGTGCACAGGGGGCAAGTGGGGCATCCTTCAGACCAGCCTGATTCTTCTCCAATCTGGGACTCATTATGGGATGTCTGATGGGGCCTAAACAGGCAGTCAGACATCCCTCTCACAATCCAAGACTGCTGGCTCTCAACTGCTCACCTGCCTTCCTTCCTGTTTGCCCCTAACTGCTTCTGCCTGCCAGCCTGATTCCCCCTAACCACTACCCTGCCAGCCTGATTGATGCCTAACTGCTCCCTGCCAGCCTGTTTGCCCCTAACTGCCCTTTTATGTGGCCTTGGTCACCACTAACTGCCCTCCCGTGCAGGCCTGGTCACCCCCAACTTCCCTCCTCTGCCGGCCTGGTCACCCCCAACTGCCCTTCCTTGTAGGCATGGCCCCTGCCAACTGCTCTCCTCTGCTGGCCATCTTGGGGTGGCTATCTTGTGTCCATATGGGGGCAGGATCTTTTGACCACTTGGGGGCAGTCATCTTGTGTGTTGGAGTGATGGTCAATCTGCATATTACTCTTTTATTAGATAGGATAGAGGCCTGGTGCACGAGTGGGGCCCAGCTAGTTTGCCCTGAAGGGTGTCCTGGATCAGCATGGGTATTCCCTTGGTTCATGGGGTGGCCTGGGCTAAGGGCTTGTGGTGGTTTGCAGGCCAGCCACAACCCCAGTGACTCAAGCAGAAGCCCTGGTATCTGGGATTTATTTATCTCCTCCAATGGAAACTTTGTAGCTGGGAGTAGAGCCAAGCCTTCTGCTAGCACAGCCATTGAAAATTTGTTGCCTTAAGCCAAGGCCTGGGCACTTGGCTTCCTCCATCACAAGGGGCAACCTAAGCCTCTCTCCTGCTCTCTTTGTGGCCACAGCTATCTTGGTTGGGTTAATCTGCATACTCACTTTGATTCGCTGGTGGGTTTGGCTGGTGGGCATGGCTGGTGGGTGTAGTGGAGGTATGGTCAATCTGCATATTACTCTTTTATTAGATAGGATGGCATGGCATGATAAAATTCTCTGTTTTGTTCATTAATACATACTCTGAATTCATATACAAGAAATTTATCTTTAACTTCCTTTTACTCTTGGCAATTTTACATTAGAGAACTACTTTCCTCACTCCTGTAGTTTGCTTCCTGTCATGGTAGTCTGTTGGTACAATCCTAGACCACTTGTGGACTCCACCCCTAGAAGTAGACAGACATATCTGGTTCATAAATCTGAATGAGCTTTAAACCCTATGTGCTTTGTCCTGTTAGAAGGAACATCAGCAGAAGTTAGGTATCAGATCTGCTTCTCCAGGGGCAGATCTTTTTGTGAGTCTCCATGCTGGTTAATGAGCATATCTAGCTAACCACATTCTCCAACCTGGACCTTAACAGCAAAACGGTGTTATGTTATTGACCTTAATTATTATCTTTATTTTAGTTCTCCTCTTGACTATAACTGAGCATGAAAGAAAGGTGCTATTTTTAAAATCTTTATTTTTGAGAGTATTACAGATGTCCTTTTTTTTTTTCTCCCCTATTGTCCCCTTCCAGTTCCTATTCTGCCCCAGGCCTTAAAAATCTTATTGTTTATAACCATGGACAATAAATATATGTATATAATTTATATGATTTGTCTCTTCCACCCCTCCCTTCCCTCTGAGATTCTTTAGTCTGTTCCATGTTTCCATGCCTATTGTTCTATTTTATTCATCAGTTTACTTTGTTTGTTAGAGTCCACATATAAGTGGGATCATGTGGTATTTGTCTGTCTCCAACTGGCTTATTTTGCTCAGCATAATACTTTCCAGGTAACTCTATGCTGACTCAAAGAGTATCCTTCTTTTTCATGTATTTCATTGTATAAATATACTAGCTTTTTAAAAAACATATTTTTATTGATTTTAGAAAGGAAGGGAGAGAGAGAGAGAGATTGAAATATCAGTGAGAGGGAGTCATTGATTGGCTGCTTCCTGCATGCCCCACACTGGGGATCGAGCCCATAACCCAAGTATGTGCTCTGACTGGGAATTGAACTGTGACCTCCTAGTTCAAAGATCAATGTTGAACCACTGAGACATGTTGGCTGGGCTGTATTAGTTTTTTTTTTTTTTTTTTTTTTTTATCTAGGCATCTACTGGTGGGCACTTTATAGATCTTAGCTATTGTAAATATCACTACTATGAACACAGGGGTGCATATATTTTTTCTGGTTGGTGTTTTGGAATTCTTAGGATATATTCCATATATTTCTAGAAGTGGGATCTTGAGATCAAATGGCAGAGAACATATTTGCCAGTGATACATCTGATGAGGTTAATTTCTAAAATATATAAAGTAATCATATGACTCAAAAAGGAAAGATAAGCCGTCCAATTAAAAAATTCTGGTTGGGGATGACCAGGCCTGCAGACACTTTGGAGAAGTGTCTATTCAGCGGACCTGAATAGACACTTCTCCAAAGAAGATATACATATGGCCAAGAGACATACAAAAAATGCTCAAAGTCATAGAGAAATGCAAATTAAATCAATAATGAGGTATCATTTCAAACCTGTTAGAGTGGCTACCATCAATAAATCAACAAATGACAAGTGCTGGCAAGGTTATGGAGAAAATGAAGCCTAGTACATTGTTGGTGAGAATGCAGACTAGAGCAGCTACTATGGGAAACAGTGTGAGGTTTCCTCAAGAAATTTAAAATTAAAAAATGCTATTTTTTGAGGATTCCATAGAGACCCCAACAGGACTTGAATTCGTGATTATTATAAGGAATTACCAATCTGGAACCTAGTACTGATTAGATTTTTGAAAACTGATATTCACAGTTTTTAGAGAAAACTATTAAATTTCTATTTTATCCTTTCAAGGATCCAGAAACACTGAGACAATAAACATCCAAGGAGACTGTTGGATATTTACATTGCCTACTTGTCTATTATGCCATCTTCTTTCCTCATAGAAGCCAGATTTTGCTCTAGTACCTGAGCTTCCTTCACACAGATCTGTACTTCTGAGAAAGCTACTTCTCTCACTAGTTTCATGGGTGGATTTCAGTTTTAAATTAGCCATTTTGATATTTTCTTAGCACCTGTGGGCAACCTAATATAGTCCAGTAAAATGAAAGGCATGACTATGGTCTTGGATCCAAGAGAGGTGTCTCTCTCTTCATGTAAGATGTGACGAGCCACAACTGTTAAGAGCTTCTCTTTGGTTGGATGGCAGATAAGGAGAGTCAAGTGCTCTGTAACCTAGTTCTACTAGTACTTTGTGGGTGGACTGTAGTTCTCTTGTGGTTTGCTATAATTTTAGGTGTCTTAATGTGTCAAGTAATCAGTTTCCTTATTGAAACTTATTTATTTTCTGTTATTAGCAAACTGTAGATTCTTGTAAGATAGTTTGAGAGAAAAAAATGTTTCAAAATAGAAAATAATAAACAAAAGAGAATAGGAATCTACTTGGTTCCATCTATGGAGGTGTGTATAAATGAAGAAATAAGTACAGTCATAGGGTTTCAGATGTTTGTGTTTTAGATACACGAGTGTGTTTCAAGTTAATGTAAATTTTAGGTGTGTGTGTGTGTGTGAAATTCAGGTATGGTGTTTTGTTTCAGTGAGAAAGTGACTGGCATTTTTTATGTTTTAGACTTAACTTTTCTTAGAATAATTCCATAATTGGGCAATGGCTTGGTCAAATGATTATAGTAATTTCATTCTATACATACTGGGTTTGGGTAGATG
>PVJN01048705.1:0-15500 GCA_004026805.1 Lasiurus borealis
GAGGAGGAGGAGGAAGAGGAGGAAGAGGAGGAGGAGGAGGAGGAGAAAGAGAAGGAGAAGGAGAAGGAGAAGGAGAAGGAGAAGAAGAAGAAGAAGGAGAAGGAGAAGGAGAAGAAGAAGAAGAGAAGAGAAGGGGGGCCATGACTCACGGGAGGGAGAAGAGAAGGGAAGAGGGTGCAGAAGGGGGAGAGATTTAAGGACAAGAATAAAGAGAATGCGCACGAAGTATGAGCAGAAGAGGCGCCGAGATCTCAGGGAATCCACAGAAAGAGGGCCTCTGAGGCCAGAGCCGTGGGCCAGGAGAAGGAGCGAAGGAGAGTCGCAGTAAAACGTGAGGAAGGCATTGAGGATTCTTGCTGAAAGGAAGGCTGAGGGCTGAGGGAAGGTGGGTGAAGGCCTCGGAAAGGGGAGGGGATCAGTTAGAAGGACGCTTGGCTGGCTAGCTCCCCGCTACAGGAAGGTGTGGAGGCACAGATGGTGTCCACTGGGGCTGGGAGGAAAGCGTTAAGAGAAATCAGAGACAAGCTGGCAAAGCAGATGGAACAAGAAGAGGCGGAAGCTCCACGGTTGTAAGTCAATCAGGGTGAAACCAAAGTCCTGAAACTGCCTCTAGGATTTGGTCCCTCTTACTACCACCCCCCACCCCCTGCCACCCGGAATCATCCCCCAGCACCCCCCACTGTGTATCCTCCATACCTGCTTCTGGTACACCAGGCACCCCCAGCCTCAGGGCCTCTGCATCTGTGCTTCCCTCTCCCCACAACTCTCTTCCTCCAGACAGTCACCTTTTGGGGTCTCATTTACCTCAAATCCTTTCCTTCTTTTTTTTTTTTTTCCATAGAACCTACAACTTTCTAGCATATTTCCTCGGATTTGCTCTGCTGTGTTTATTGTCTATCACACTCTCCCCACCGCTGGAAGGCAAGCACCGTGAAAGCAGACATTTTATCTCTTTGTTGATGCTCCCCAAGTACGGAACAATGGCTGGAACCCAGGAGCCCACAATAGGTATTTGTTAAAGGAATGTATGAATGGAAGCATCAGTGGCCATTCTTGGGAACACAGGGCATGCAGAGGAGGAAGAGGAGAAAGAGGAAGAGGATGAGGAGGAGAAGAAGGAGGAGGAGGGGGGAGAAAGGAAAGGAAGAGGAGAAGATGAAGAAGAGAAATGAGGGGTTTCATCTAATCATGTTTTTTAAAAGACATTTTATTGATTTTTGAGAGAGGAAGGGAGAAGGATAGAGAGTTAGAAACATCAATCAGCTGCTTCCTGCACACCCCCCACTGGGTATGTGCCTGCAACCAAGGTACATGCCCTTGACCAGAATCAAGCCTGGGACCCTCCAATCCACAGACGGCTGCTCCAACCACTGAGCCAAACCGGTTAGGACTCTAATCATGTTTTTAATAAAGTCGCCCAAAGGTGAATGCAGAAATGAAAACAGTTATTGTCAGATAGCATGATCTCTGGGTCAATGCTGACCGCCCCTCTCCTTGATCCAGAATGAGATGCGGGCCATGTTCTCAGCAGAGGGAAGAGGGACGAGCTGGAGCTATGTGGGCAGACCCGTTTTCCTGGGAATTGGGAGATCTGTGCATACCCATGAACATGCACCATCTCGCCCCCACATAAAGACCGTTCAGAGGACGACAATCAGATCTGAAATGACGGAGTGCTCAGTCTCGGGCTCAAGGGCACGGCTGTGACAGCAGCTCCTCACCCGGGCACTGCCCACCACCACCTTCTGGGCACTGTCCACCACCATCCGGGCACTGCCCACCACCATCGTCAGGCACTGCCCACGTGCTCGGATTGCATGCAGAGCTCACACACGCATTCCCCTCAGTGTCACTGCGAGCCATCGAGGACATGTCATCGTCATGTGGCTACCGAGAAGAAAACTAAAGATGAGAAAGAGCAATCCTTTTGCCCACATTCACCCTCTCCCCTCTTAGTAACTGGGGAGCCAGGGGTCATCACAGAGGGCACAGGCGAGGCTGGCCAACTTCTACTTCAAAGGACCAAACAGGGCACCTCAAGCTGCTGGGCCTAATGACTCCCTCCTGCCTTCCTCCAACGGCCAGACACATTCTGTAAACAAGCGGGCATGGCTGGCTGTGTTCCAATCAAACTTCCTTTACAGAAATAGGTAGGCTCCACGGGCCATCACTACCACTCTAGAGTCTGTGCTCTCTCTTTTTTTAATTTATTAATCCCCCTTTTCCACACACACACTGATTTTTAGAGAGAGTGAAAGGGAAGGGGAGAGACAAGAGAGACAAAGACGGTGATGTTGCCTCCCCTACGTGCCCCAATCAGAGCCAGGGATCAAACCTGTGACCTGTCAGTCCTGGGGCTGACATTCTAACCAGCGGTTCTCAACCTGTGGGTCGCGACCCCTTTGGGGGTCAAACAACCCTTTCACAGGGGTCGCCTAAGACCATTGGAAAATGCAGATATTTATATCACAATGCATCACAATAGCAAAATTTCATTGTTGGGGGTCACCACCCCATGAGGAACTGTATGCAAGGGTCACGGCCTTAGGAAGGTTGAGAACCACTGTTCTAACCAGTCAGCCAAACCGGCTAGGGCTAGTCCATGCTCCTGAGCACCGACCTGCATAGCTGGGAAAGCCTAGAGGATCGTAGAGAGTGCTTTTCACAGTTCAGCTCCCATAGCTCGATGCTGCCGCTCCCGGAGAATTGGCAGGGACAGGGGTGGCAGACGGGGCACTTACATTTCCACGATGCCCTCTGGCAGGTTGGCCGGGATCTCCGTCAAGCCCTTCCCCCGGCAGTCCACGATGTTGTTGCTGCAGGTGCAGGCCGAGGGGCAGGAGATGGAGTTGGCATTGCAGGCGGGCGGCTCCGAGTGGGGGCCTGTGGGGCCAGAGCACAGCGGTCAACTTGCGTCAGTGTCAGGAGTCGAGTGGGCTCCCGGGGCCCCGTCACCAGCTACCCAATGAGGCGGCACGGCGTGGCGAGCTGCTTGGAAAACCATCGCCGGCAGGCATCGTCCGCATCTTGCCGACACAGCTGCCTCCGGCTGCACATTCAGCCAGGAGGAGGGATGCTGCCCTTGACCTGACTATTTCCGGATTGTTCCACCTGCTCTGCCAGCCCATCACCCTCATCTTTCAGAGAGAGAGAGAGAGAGAGAGAGAGCTGCTCTCTCTGTGCAACCATGCACAGAAACAGGCCGCGAGCTGACCCTGGGACGACTGTCTCAGAGTGGCCCCTGTCTGGTGACCCCGGCCGGGGTGGGGGAGTGATGGAGTTGACCTGGGACGTGGATGCTGAGTATAGACCCACTTTCATTCCTTCCTCTCGTGTCTGGGAGTCACCGTCTAAGCCGGTGGGAGGAAGAAAGGTGGGTGCGCACCCCCGTGTGGGGCACTGGTGCTGTCCGGTGCCAACCTAGTCGTCAGCGGGGCTAACCAAGGCCCTTCAGACAGCGTTTCACACAGAGCGCGCTAACCAAACCCGCCACGTGGGGAAAAGGCAAGCGAGTCACCTTGCAGTTTGGACTCAGCTCTTCATTTTGCTTCAGTCGAGAACTAGTGTGGATTTAAACGCAAGTGGCAGAAACCCAAGACACTGGCATCGGAGTTGCTTACTCAGAAGGCGAGCATAGATAAACACACGTGGCACAAACCAACTCAAGATTCCGGCACGAGGATCTCCATCCTCCCCCCCAGCTCCCCCGTGGTGGTCACACGGACCCTCTAGCGCAAGAAGTGAACGCGAATGCTTTGCAAAGACTTTAGGTACGTTTTCAAACAGGATTAGTTCTTCCCAGCGAGGTCAGGGTCTCAAACCTGTGGTTAGTCGTTCAAATGTGGACATAGAGGGCCAAAAGGTAGACACAGCCTAATGGCCCTCCCGGACTTTGTCCCCGGCCTGCTGCGTCCACAGGGCTGCTCTGCGTTTGCCCACGTCCCTCCTCCCAGAGCAGGGGGCTGCGGGCAGAGTGCACTCAGACTAACGCCGCAGACCTCCTCACTGGGCAGTCCCATCGCCTCAATTTGAATCCTAGTTCTATCACCTCATCCCCTTGTCCCCGAGCCTCAGTTTCCCCCATCTGCGAAATGGGGGCAAACAGCAATGCTTGCTTGGTAGCCTGGTTCTGTTGAGAAGGCAAAGGCAGTTAAAGCATAAGACGTGTTTAGAGGAAGGTACAGCACATAGGCGGTGCTCAGGAATATGCTTGTTGTTGTGAATGTTGTTGTTCTTGTTACTGTTTCAACAGCGGCCTGAAGACCCTCTCTGAGCTCTTGGCTACCATCTCGGTGGACAAGGCTTTTGCATTGCCGACTGCGGAAGTCCTTCCCGGGCCTAAGACCCACTATTCCCGTTCTTTGCAAACTGGAAGCAGAGGAGTAAGACACCTCCCGGCGCATCCCCCGCTCCTGCGCACCTGTCTTAGCGGGTGGCAAAGAGGATTCGGTGTGAAGGCTCCTATCCCTCTCCCGCGTCCCGGGGAGGTGGCTCGCCTGGCTCCAGATGCCAGGGCTTTAAGAGTGCAGACGGGGCTCCCCAGAGAGAACTGCCCAGCCTGACCCTGACCACCAAGGGGGCAAGGGCACCTGCAGTGCCAGGGACCATGGCCACACCCAGAGAAATGCCAGGGCTCCTGAGAGGCCAGTCTGAGCTCCTGCCCCACCCACCGAGGGGAGGGTCTCAGCGGGCTGTCCCTCTTTTATCGGTCAGTATCCCGTGGTTGGGGTGTTTCAGAAGAAAGCGGGGGGAGGCGTTATATTCAAGGGCTCATCTGGGTAACCGGAAGTTCTGAAACAGTTTTTCCAAGCTGCTGGGACTTCGATGTTGCAGGCGGTTCTGTTTAAGGAGGACCAGGCTGCAGCCTTCGTCCCCTGGGAAGGAGCCGGTCCTAGGTTCTCCTCTGCCCGGTGGCTCTGTCCTGCAGGCCGCCTGAGCGGCATTTCAAAGGGTGCTGTCAAGGCTTTTTAACAAGGTCACTGACAACACCTTTAATTACTCAGAGAGGTAATTACAGCCCCTGAGAGCACCTGGCTGGCAGCGCCCCAGCCGGGCAGCCACACACAGGGAGGGCATCGCTCTCCTGTGGAAACGGACGGAACCCCGCAGGCTGTACGTGGTCAGCGCCTGATGGATCGAGCCCTGTCCACCTGGGCTCTGAGGGAGGAGTTGGCAGAAGCCCCGCCCCTTAGCTCTGCCTCTGGACAGACTGAGGCTAGATGGCAGTTCTGCCAGGGCAGGGACCGTGTCTGTCTCCTTCCAGGTCGACCCCTGTGCCTGAAACAGGGTTGGGCAGGAAGCACCGTCTCAGTAACCAGGCCTGGGGGAGCGAGAGGATGAATCCACGGATGCAGCTGGCCCAGAAGCCCTGGGGACGTGGGGGTGAGAGGTCCTCCTGGAAGGGCCTGGGGGAGGCCCCCTGAGTCCCGCATGCTCTGGGCTCTGGTCTACAGGGTCAGCCACAGAGTGGGGAGCAGGGGGGGCTCCGGTAGATGGGACTCCCGGGCCTGAGGCCACCTGACTGCCCTCAGCTCACTGGGCACCGGGCTCACCCGCACGGTCAGGGCATCCCATGCCCTGCACCAAACTCCACCAGCAGGTCCATCGCTCCCAGCCTTTCCCGGGAGGAACCCCTTCCTTTCTATCCAGCAAATTCTCTGACAACAAGCTGAGAAGCAGGGAGAGAGAGGGGGTAACGAAGATTTTACATCAGGATAGAAAGAGCCTCCACATATCTTTCATGGGAGGGACCATCTGGGTATGTGCCTGCCACATGCACGTGTGTTCTTGGGGCTGAGGAATCATGGGGCAAGCCTGTGGATGGGCACCACCTCCTCCTCTCCCTTCAATCAGAGCCCAGAGATGGACCAGCACATGGAACCAGCACCCAAGTTCCAAGGCACTGGTTATGAACTCAGGAGTGCATGCCCTTGCTCTGCATGCCTGCCTCCTTAACTGCGTGCCCCCCTCCTTAACCATGTGCCCGCCTCCTTAACTATATGCCCACCTCTTTAACCATGTGCCCACCTCGTTAACCGCGTGCCCGAGCTCTGCCCTTCGGCTCTCCCGTGGCACTAAAGGCTGCTGTGTGGAGCCAGGGGGCCATCTCCTCCCGATCAGATCAGGGAAACGGACGGGGAGGTGGGCCAGCACCCGTCTCCCCGCTGGGGCCCGGCCCACCTTCCCCCCTTCGCCACTTCAGCTCTGGACTTTTCACCGGGAGCCGAAGCTACCTCCAGGCCAAACCGGGAGGAAAGGGCTGGCACTTGGTGATGGAGGTGGGAGTGTGCTCCCAGCCAGAGCTCTCACAGGGGGAGTGCCCTGTCTGCCAGCCTGGACGGGGCACTGAGGACCCTGTCTCTGCTGACCGCACCCCGTCTAGTCCCGAGAGGCAGGAGAGGCAGGGGATGACCTGGAGACACTCTGGCCCTCATCGGCGTTCTCCTCGTTGGCAGATGCGAACGGTCATCGCGCTGATAGCGAAGGCCCTACCTCCTCTGCCCAGAAGATGGGGCAAAGGCCGCTGAATGTCACTCTAGGAAGGATATGGAGATGCTGAGAGACCGGAGCAGAGAGAGAGAGAGAGAGAGAGAGAGAGAGAGAGAGAGCGCTCCTGCACCAGGACACGGTGGTGCCCTGGCTAAAAATTACCACCAGTCTCCTAAAAGCAGCTCTCGGCTGCAGGATGTGTCCTAGTGCCAGATACTTCCTTGAGGGCTGCGTGTATAGAGCAGTGGTTCTCAACCTGTGGGTCGCGACCCTTTCACAGGGGTCGCCTAAGACCATCGGAAAATGCAGATATTTACATCACGATGCATCACAGCAGCAACATTTCATGGTTGGGGGTCACCACCACATGCGGAACTATATGCAAGGGTCGCGGCCTTAGGAAGGTTGAGAACCACTGGTCTAGAAGATCCCACTTGGTCCTCACAAAAGCCACGGCGGAGGCTCTGTGTTATTGCTCCCTCAGACTGACGAGGAATCCAAAGACCAGGGAGGCTGAGCAAACCGCCCAGGATGTGTTCTTCCATCCCCTCCGCCCACAGACAGCCGCGCCTCCCTTCACTGCCCTGAAAGGAAAGGGCCTCGCAGCCTCGGAGCCTGGGGGGTGGAGGTGGCGGCGGCTCCGCTGACACCGGGCCGTGTAAGCCACCAGGCAGTGGCTGGGGCCCTGCTTCTTTCTTTCTGTCTTTAAAGAGAACGTCACCCAGCGGAGTGCACGGAGCCGAGGAGTCCCATGGCCTTGTGAGCGTGTGGAAGCGAATTAACTCCGGCATTCAAATTAAGCCTCCCTGTCGGCCTCTGGCCTTTCAAAAGCCAACCGCAGGCTGCGATGACAATGGGACCCGAGCCATTATGAAGAGAATAGAAATGAACGCCGTTTAAATACCAGAGGCACGGTAATTTTGGGAATGGCCATAAACCTAATAATCTCATCCTCCCAATGCCCAATTATGGGGTTTTAATTAAAACCTCCTAAGGAGATAGGCGGCCGGCCTGGCTTACCTTAATTATCTTTATACTGAGTAACGGGTCCCAAATTAAAAAAAAAAAAAAAAGGAAGGTGGGGGGGGGTTGCGGGGAGTTTCTCATTTCCTGGGAGATACACCCATTTCATTTTGAATAATTAATAAGAATATGTTTGTAAAGAGGCGCCCTCATTACTAGAAGTCAAGATTAATCTCCTGAAAAGCCATCTCACGTTCAAAGGCCGAGGGCAGATGAGTGGGAAACGGCATAACCGGATGAGGGTGAAGCCGATCAGAGGAAAAAGAGGCACTGGCTCAGGAGGTCAGAGGTTTAACTAAGCCCCTTGATCTACAAAGAGGGACCGGTGACCACTTTCTCAGATCAAGGTGCCGGGGAAATTGACCCAAGGAAGATAAAGCTTAGGGGGTAAAGCACCCAAAAGCCCCTTAGATAAGGATGGAGACCACAAAACAACAGCTTGCAACTCACATCACCTGAGCCGAGTAATGGCTAGGGCAGAGCCTTTTCTCTGGGCTGTGATGGAACTCAGCCCCAGCCCCAGTCTGGCCAGGCCCACGGAGCATGGACCGGGGATTCCCCTCGTCCTGTGCCCTAACTTTCCGCTCGAGCAAGAGCAGCTAACGGAGAAATCACTGCAGCATTAGCTGAAGGAACCCAAGCAGTTCAGTTGTAGTTGAGGAAAAAAACACGAATAGCAAATACAGTGGTACCTCGAGATACGAGTGCCCTAACATACGGGATTTTTGAGATACGAGCCGTGGAGCGAGCGATTTTTGCTTTGAAATACGAGCAACAGTTGAGATACGAGTAATCGCGCGGATCGGCGGGCTGCACACGACCCAGTTTACCGCAACTCGGGCGTCTCATAGTTTCCCATGCCCCAAGGTTACGGAACGAGTTAAACTCGTATCTCGAGGTACCACTGTAAAATCAGATAGAGTCCCTCACCCCTGTGAAAAGTTCCCAGTTGATTCCCCAGAGGAAAAAGTAAACGCCTTTGATTGGAGCGGGACAGTCGACAGAGGAGGTGGGTTTTGGCGAAGGGCACTGCCAAAGGCTTTCTGGGTTAGCTGGAGTGAGAACAAGCTCGCAGCTGGGCCATATGGAGAGGAGCTGGGCCCAGGCAGGGCACCTAATTTGAAGGGAAACATCGGGGGCTCGGGCAGGAGGCCCTCCCAGGCCGAGATGAAAGCGCTCTCCTGTCTCTGTGGTCCTGCGTTTGATGGAGTTTTCGATACCATCCAAGGGCCTGGGGAGGTTTTCTGTGCTGTCCTGATGGGTGCAGGCGATGGAGCCACATGCAGGGATGGCTGACTGGGGCCCCAAGTCTTTCTATTCTCCCGAGCAGATAACCTCAACTTTTGAAGAAATGGCCTTGCTCCCCTTTATTGGTTGAAGTCTTCCTCCCACAAGGTATTGGGAGAAGACCTTGAACGAGGAGCTAAAACAACCATAATTGAGTTTGCACAAAACCGCCTCATCTGGGTGGCCTGCGGGGCTCGGCCACGGAGTGGGGTCTGCACCCCCAGCAGTGTGTGTGTGTGTGTGTGTGTGTGTTGGTCAGTACATGAAAACAGCTCTCTGTGTGACCTTCCTGTGCACAGCCCGTCTTGCTCCTCTCTGCTTCCTCTGAAACCCTTTCATCACAGCCTTCCAAATGACCTTGAACAATTATTCAAGAGGTGGCATGTTTAGGAGACAGGGATCATCCAGCACCCCACTAATAATGGTGCTGGTTCATTCAGCATCGAGGTTCAATACACCAGCTCCCCCAGACCATTAAGTCTGCCTTTGACCTTCCCAGAAAGAACCTGCACAGCATTCTCTCTTCCACCCCCGAGAGCCTGGGATGCACCTAAAGAATCCCTCACAGGTTGGGGCCCCAGTATGGTGCTCCCCTAAAGTTATACCATGGCAAGAGGGTGGAGATCAATAGCATGTTCATGCCTGGAATCTGTGGACTAAATTCTCATGTCCTCAAAAGTTGCCTCACTTTGGCCGGAACCAGTTTGGCTCAGTGGATAGAGCGTTGGCCTGCAGACTGAAAGGTCCCAGGTTCGATTCCGGTCAAGGGCATGTACCTTGGTTGCGGGCACATCCCCAGTAGGGGGCATGTAGGAGGCGGCTGATTGGTGTCTCTCATCGATGTTTCTAAATGTCTATCTCTCTCCCTTCCCTCTCTGTAAAAATCAATGACATATATTTTTTAAAAAAAGATGCCTAGCTTTGCACTAAGAAGCTGCAGGGACCATCACATGGGTGGGCCTCATTGCGATACCCAGGGGAGGTGACAAGGATGCTCTCAGGTACCCATTACCCTGCCTAGGCGATCGAGCCGTTTCACAGGAGGGGGATTCGGGGTGCTGACAGGTCCAGGACCCACAAGGGTAGGCCTGCCCCCCCCTGAGCTCTGGATCCTGGCTGCTGCCGGGTCCGCAACGCCTTGCCACTCCTCGGACGGGGAGGTGCCTCCCTGATGAAGCGCGTTCGCTGTCTGCGTAGCGTTCAGCTTGGCACCGCCTCTCCTGCTGTGTTTTAACATTCTCTCCAATTAGTCTTCCTCATTAGCTCTCGGATTGACTCCTGCACTCCGTCGTTATTTCTTTCACTGGCACTCACGCTGATATTGTCTCCTCTGCCTGATAATTACTGTAATTGCAGTCGCTATATTTGAGGCTGGTGCTCGCGTGATAAACGGTCGTGTTAAGTGTGTCTGATGGGAAGTGACTTCTGAGTGGGCGTCTGCGGGAAATTCCGGAGGTGCCGCGCGGAGATATGTTGGGATGTGTTTGGATGACGGACTTGATGAAGTAGTGACAGGACAGGAACGAGCGGCAGAGCCCGAGATGCGGCTGAATTCGTGGAAAACTCCTACCAGATGGCAATCGTGCCTACGGGCGCAAGCGCCAGTCTGCATCCCGGTCACACCGGCCCTCTGCACAGGCGGCCCAACCCCTTCCGCACAGAACACGGCGGCAGTCCGGGCGGGCGAGAGTGCAGCCCCTCAGTGCCACATCCCCCAGCCCTTCTTCCTGGGCGTGGGCTCCCCAAAACCAGCCTGAGAAGGCTGTGGGGTCCCAGCTCCGGGAATGGGCTCCTGGGTTTCGGGAACGCCTCCTACAGAGTCCTCTTTTTACATTTTTTTCTAGAGAAAATAAAGGGATTAGTTCTACCTTTCTTTTGGCCACTAGAAAAGGGAGAGTTGGTAGAACTAGACAGAGGGAGCCAAGGAAAAGGAAAAATGGAACAAGCCAGCAAACTTAGGACTAGGCTCCTCCATCCTCCCCATCCCTCAGGCGCCTCCCATCCCGGGAGATCCCTGCCTCTCAGCCGCCTTCCATCCTGGGAGATGCGCTGCCTCAGTCGGTCTTCTGGGCTACCATCTGCCTCAATCTGCTCCCGTTACACGTCAAATGCCCACAGGCCAACAGCTGACGTTTGCTCAGCGCATTCTGTGGGCCCATGGCACTGTCATAATTAAGCTCCGCTTATTAGCTCTTACTAGTGCCGTGTAAGATGCTCAGGGCCTCAGATGCATCATTGCATTCAATCCTCTCAGGCACCCCTCGAGTTATGGACTATTATTATTTCCATTTTCCAGACACGCCGGGTAACCCGCCAAAGTCACACCCTAGTAAGGGGCGGAGCTGGCCTCCTCCATGGTCCTGTCTCCCAACTCCGATGAGCGACAGGGAGCCGGGAACCTGTTTACTAGCCAATGCCGGCGCGCCTAACCAGTGTGAGGTTTCTCAGCCCAGACGGACGATCCGGCCTCCCAGAAAGGGACGCAATGAGCTCTTTGAGCCTTTTCCTCCACCAAATGACAAAAACCTTCTTTCAGGAACCCCTCTAGGCACCCCAGGATTTTTAAGTGACTGCAGAGGGCAGGGGAAACCTTGGGGGTTCCCCACTGAGCTCTGGGCTGGGCGGGTGTCCAAGGCCAGGGTCAGGGAGAGCCTCCGGGGGGGGGCGGGGCGGCCTCACCTGGGCACACGTACTCCTTCTTCTGCACGTCTGCCACGTTGAAGCCCCTCAGGTGCACGGGCGCCATGCAGAGGGTGAACTGGCCGACCGTCCGCCGCTGCCGCAGCCAATCCGAGAGCCAGGCCAGGTGGCAGTCGCAGTGCAGGTGGTTGGAGTGGAGGCGCCTGGGGGAGGAAGGGACAGAGGGAAGACGCTGTCACGGGCTGAATAGAGTGGGAGGCAGACCTTTCTCCAGCGTGACACCCTCAGCTGCCCCGGGAGCATGCGCCTCTGCACAACTGGATTACCACAGGAGTCTCAGCCCTGATGCTGCTGAATCACAAACTGCAGTCATCCCGTCCCATGGATGCCTCCTGGGTTCTGAGCAACTCACCGTTTCTTAACAGTCCTTCCACACTCTTCTCTTCTCCCCTCCCACCCCCCAAGGAAGCCTCAGCACAGGAGGGGGCGTGGCTCATCACAGTGACAGTCCTGAGCGAGCCAGACTTCCCCAGGGGCGGCTCCTGTGCAGGTGGCATTGCTGCGGTTGGCATTATGAGCTATTGATGGGCTGAAACAGTTCTCATCAGCACCACAGTCTATGGAGGCACCGGGCTGCGATCTGAGGTGCTTTTAGCCTTTCTTTCTCTCCCCGAGCGTCCCTTCAATGACTCCCTCATGTAATCCCAGGGAGCCCAAACCAACAGGTTGAGCCCCATCAGGTTGAGCAGGGCCCGGAGAAGGTGTGTCCTCTCCACCCTCTGATCCCAATACTGTATGGGGCTGTCTCCACCAGACGCCTGCAGTCCCCACAGCCTCTCCACGGTGCCCTATGTCTCCCTCCCAGCCCACGCCCCCCCCCGCCCCTCGCCACCGCACACCTGCTACTCTGACTGGCTCAGGGACCTCTGAGAAGACTTCCCGAACACTCCCTCTAGTAGCTGTGATTCCAGATGCATTTCTCCTTGAGCGAATCAGATACCAAAGAGCCACCTGCAGGTCCCACTTCCAGGGGAATCCCGTCTGGTCACATGGCCTGGATTTCCTTTCCACTAACTGCGGGCAAACTCAGGATGGGCAGCGGCTTCTAAACACCCTTCCCCCAGGTTTCTCTCTCAGGGGTTTGCAACCTGCTCGTTCCTTCAGCCCAGGTCACTAGGAGCGGTGGGAGGAGTTTAAGTCACATCAGCTTCTCGTACACGTGGCTTTTGGACACAAATTTCAACACCCAGCCCTGGGCACGCTGACCAGCTGGCAGTGCCCGGGGACTCCCGCTCGGGGGCCAGCCAGCGATGCTGAGTGCTGGCAGGAGCAGCGGCCAGGCCATCCCACGTCTGACATGGAGAGGCTGAAGGGCTCTTGACCACCCTCCACTGAGCGCTCGGTCAACATCGCTAGCTGTTGGCCAAGGGCGGCTCACTCTGCCCCCCTCCCCACAGAAGCGAACCTCTGCCGGCCAGGTCCAGTGGGGGCCTTACATCCCATCATGTCAGATGGACTAAATGCATGCAAGATGGACTAAATGCATGCAATTCCCACATAGAATGTCATTTTTTTTTCTGCTGAAATAATTTTAAAAGATTTTTATTTAAAAAATGGTAAAGATTGCCGAGACTGGTTTGGCTCAGTGGATAGAGTGTCGGCTTGCGGACTGAAAGGTCCCAGGTTCGATTCCGGTCTAGGGCATGTACCTTGGTTGCGGGCACATCTCCACTGTGGGGTGTGCAGGAGGCGGCTGGTCGATATCTCTCTCTCATCGATGTTTCTGACTTTCTATCCCTCTCCCTTCCTATGAAAAAAATCAATAATATATATACATTTTTGAAAAAAAGGTAAAGATAAAAATTATGAACAGCAAATACATATCTATCAACAAGTGAATCTAAAAATCAAGTGAGTAAAAAATCTGATGAACAGAATAAACTGGTGGATATAAGAGAATCAGGGGCATAGGAAGGAAGTGGACTGACAATTCTCAAGGGGAAAGGAGAGAGGGGGGTGCAGGGAGAAACTGGACAAAAATCATGCACCTATGGATGAGGGGGGAGGTAAGGGCAGAAGGAGGGGTGGGAGCCAGGTGGAGGGGAGCTATAGGGGAAAAAGAGAGGAACAATTGTAATAATTTGAACAATAAAGATTTAAAAATGAATGAATGAATGAATGAATGAATAAATAAATAAATAAAAGATTTTTATTTTAAAATGATGAATTTTTTGATGTCGCAATTCTCGTTTTGGACCCCAGAGCCAGTAATTAAGGCCCAGCACATTTTAGAAGGCTCCTAGGTCCGAGACACAGTGCTTATCATGGGCCCCAAGCAATTTTTCCTTCTGAGCTTAAAGCTCAGACACCCCCTCCCCCCATTTCCACCCCCTATGCTGCTAAAGGCGCTCCAGAAAGAGAGGCGACAGGTGGGAGGGGTTGGGGAGCAAAGTCCTAAGTTGGGGAAAGGACCTCAGGCTCAGGAGGGAACGCAAGACCCCTGTCTGTTCAACAGAGATGACCATGTCATGCCGGGATAGAGGGGGCCTGCGTGAGCTTGCGGGTCCCTCTTTCCAAAGAGCACGAGGAGAGGGACTTCGTGGAGAAGGGCGGCATGAGTGATGGTGGTCTGTCTCCTGACCCTCCTTCAGTGAGCTGCCGGAGAGAGAGGGGACTCCATGGCCGCCCTGCCCCCTGCCCCCTGCCCCAGGGTGACTAGGCTGCCTGGGATGATGGAGGGGTGGTCTGCTGGGAGGCAGGCTGGTGGCACACAGCCTGAGGGCCAGTCCTGTGTGCCAGGAGAGAGCCTGTGCGTGAGAGCTGGGCCTTCCTTAGGAAAGGCCTCGGAGTGGAAGCGGAGAACATAGGGGCTCACGCTGAACCAACAAGCGTGGGCCCACGAGCCGGATCAGTGAGAACAAATTCCCGTCAGTTCCCGTCAGGGTAAGAGATCAGTGCGAGAACAGGAATGAGGTTTAGGCAAGTCAGATCCTTGCTGAGCCGATTACTCTCTGAGATAATCAAGCTGTCAGGGGTCCCCCTTTTGGAAGATTCGATTAAGCGGGTGCTGCCTGAATTCCCCACGGCCAGCCCCAGCCACCAGGTCCCTGAGCCTTGCTCCCTGTTGCTCTGTCCGTCTCTGGAAGAATCTCTCCTTCCCCAGGGGCACCTTGGAGAAGAGGTGACCACAAATGGCTCGGAAGCCACGTGAAGGCTCTTGTCAAAAGCCTGGGGGGTGGGGTCAGTGGACTCAGTTTCCCCCCGCTGCACTCTTACCCGCCAGGAATGCTGGGAGAGTCTGGCCGGGCAGACCCTTTCATGCCGCCCTTCATATCATGTTTGGGAGACCAGATTGAGTGGTGTCACCCCCAGTGTGAGCCTACACTTCCAGCAGTATTTCTCACCCCCTGGAGTGAGAAGAAAGCCATTTTAATGACTTTCAATACTTTCTGATTCCTCTACTTCTGTTTCTGCTGAACAGGATGCGCTTGGGCTCTGAGGTCACATGCCCGGATCTGACACTGGCTTTGTGCTTTTCTGACTGTGACTTTGGGGCGGCGATTTAACCCTGGCCTCAGTGTTACCATCTGTAAAATGGGGGTATTCACGGTGCCCCCCCTTCCCGCGGTGGTTGTGAGGATTGAAACGGTTCCTGGTGAGTGCTTAGCCTGAGGCCTGGCACACCGTGATGCTGGGACTTATTATTATTGGGGAGGAGAGGAGCCCCAGATGCCTTCTCCCAGCCCAAGGCCCTGCCCAAGGCATCGAGGTGCCTGTCTGCTTCCTCATGGGGTCGAGCGGGCTTCGCCGACAGAAACCCCGTACTCCGGGTTGGCACAACCACCTTCACCGGAGATAAGGTGAGTGAACACAAATGCCAATTTGTAATAGGTGCCTTTTAGCCACAGACGCGAAAAATTGAATTTCCGGCAAATCCTTTTAGAAAGAGTCAGTGTTCATTTTCTATAAAATGTGGCTTTCTGAATTCGATATAAAAGCTTTCCTTTCGAAATCCCATTTATGACTTCCTTCCTCTCTTCCCTTCCCCCTTCTCCAGCCCC
>PVJN01048706.1:0-15500 GCA_004026805.1 Lasiurus borealis
CAGGAAGACACTTGTCATCATTTCTCAAAACCTTATAATAATTGGATAAGATCATGACGGGGGAGAAGGGGGGCGGGGAGAGATGGCGAGGGGAGGGAGGGAAAACCCAAGTAATTGGAGTTACACAGAAGCAGAATACAGGACACGGATTACGGGAACTGGGAAATGACCGGTTTGTTACCGGTCTTCCTGGCAGATGGTGACTTTACCGAAATAATTTTTTTTAGGGCAAGCTGCGTGTATAGGAGAGAACTCAACACAGTAATTGGACATTCATGTGGGATAAAGAGTTTTGGGGAAATGGATTCACCTTCCCTGGAAGAGAAGCGATAAACTAAATGGTGTACTGTGAGAATTAAGGCAGCAGATAGGTATTGGGTATTCACCATAGTCAAAGGGCCATCATACATAGAGCCTGGGAACAGAAATGCAAAAATGATTCTGGCATTAAATTGTGTGTGTGTGTGTGTGTTTTAATTAGTTGAGATTCTTCAAAGGAAGATTTTATTTGAGCTGGGTATTTTTAAAAGAATTTAGGCAGAGAAGGAAAGAAAGCATCAATAGTTCAGAACACAGTATTCTTGAGTTAGAGGTTGTAAATATCATATTATTGAGCTGGGAAAGCATAATGTCAAATAAATTGCATACATTTTGAATAACAGGAATTCGTACTTTAACCTGAAGGGCAGTGCCAGCAAATCAGTTGCCTATACAGCTTTCTCCTATGAATTACCAAAACAAATACTCAAATATTTACCAAATGCAGATGGATTGGTACAGGATACACCGCAATAAGCAAAGTTCCTGCTCTTATGGAATTCATAGGGGATGAACTAAACACTAAGCTTTGTAAATAAACACATGAGTAATAATTTAGAAGGCAGTTTCCCATACAGTATCTAGTTTGTTAATCAAACAACCCTTTCCAGGACGTAAGCTATTTATAATTCTCTAAGTTAATTCTTTCATCTTATAGTCAGTCCTGCCGTCTGCCACATTGGCAGACCTTAAATAAAAAATGTAGTCTATCAAGCCATCATGCAAATAAAACTTTATTTATTTTTTTATACTTGGCTTCTGATACTTTAAAAGTAATAGGAACGGTTTGGGGGGGTAGGGGGAGGGGGAGAAGGTGTAAGAAATGAATGCCAGTTTTTCAGAAACCACAGAATAACCAAAAAACTCCTTAATATAAAAATGAATGTACTGAACCATTTTTCAAAGTGTTTCCTATACTTATTATTCAGTAAAAAGTCCGGAAAATGCATAGTTAATTTTTTTCAAATCAAGGCTATGTCATCATTCAGAAAGTACATGAAAAGCATTCTGATTTCCATGAGAATAAATGAGTCACAGTGGCTAGGAGGAGCAAGGAGAAGGGAAGGGCACCATTCTTGCTGACACAATTCGTGCCTGTCTGAAAGCTGTAAGTGTCTGGCTAAGCTACATTACACTGATTTCATGAGATAAACTTCTTTCCTCAACACTGTTTTTATTCCGTCTTTGCGTCCAGGAAACACGTGTGTGGCCCTGGATATACAGCTGACTTTGTGATAAATGATCACGATACAGGAGGAAGATCATACCCTTGTCTTAAACGACTCACAACCAGGGAGAATTACAAACACAGGGCTTTCTATCCTCCTCGCCTGCTCTGTTTTGGTTCTGGCACTTACACCATCTCACCTAACACAGAGTTCTACTCTTTTTTTTTTAATATATTTTATTGATTTTTTACAGAGAGGAAGGGAGAGAGATAGAAAGTGAGAAACATCGATGAGAGAGAGACATCGATCAGCCGCCTCCTGCACACCCCACAGTGGAGATGTCCCCGCAAGCAAGGTACATGCCCCCAACCGGAATCGAACCCGGGACCTTTCAGTCTGCAAGCCAACGCTCCATCCACTGAGCCAAACCGGTCTCAGCAGATTTCTATTCTTTTGGTTTTGGCTTTCTTGTCTCCCGAGGCTAGAACGTCAGCTCTGTGAAGTCGGGCACTTTTGCTCTCTTTGCTCACTGCTGCATCCCCACAGCCTAGGACCGGGCCTGGGACATGTCAACCCACACTTATCTGTTGGATGGAGGGATAGATTTAATTCTCTCATTTTGCAAAGTGAGTGCTGTATTCATTTTTTTTTTTAAAAAAAAAAACATGCCCAGGTTAAAAAATAAAAAACTCAATGAGGTTAAATATTGTATTCTATATTCTCACACTAATAGGTGGCCAATCTTGGACTTAAAGACTACCTAACTCCAAAGCCAGAATTCTTTCCTCACTATTCCCTAAAGAACAGAAAGTTACTTTGGAAGCCTGTATTATTTATTCCTTTATATTTCCATGCCCAGGGTGACTATCCTTCACTGTCATGTTCTAGCATATTTAATTCCCCCCTTTTATGATCATGTTTAGGAAGTAGAATAGGAGAAGCAGTAGGGGTAAAGGTGACAAGTACTATTCAGGATAGATTTAGCTCTAACCGTTCAGTATCACAAGACCAAGGACAGGAGTAAGTAGCGAGCGTTAGAGGGTAGCAGCTCTATGAGGTCAGCAGGGACCCAGGCCCCTTTCTCTTATTCTCTCTCCTGCCTCCATTCTCATAGGACTTCCTAGTCCCACGTGGCTGCTGGCGCTCCAGCCATCACATCCACCTTCCCAGGCGGGAGGCAGAGAAGGGATAGAAGGCAAACAGGGCCTTTCACTGGCTCCCCTGAAGTTCCTGCCAACATATTCTGTAACTTCGTGGTGTGGACACATCTAGATGCGAGGGAGACCAAGAAATACATCTTTGAGATGGTCAGCCTCCATTAATATAGGGATTATTCTCTGAGAAGAAAGGGAGAATAGATGACGGTTAGGCAATGGTCTCCACCCGTTTCCAAAACAAAATGTCGAAAACCGCTCAATGTAACAAGCTGGTTTGGGAGGCGGGGAGGTCAAACAAAGAAACGGCTAAAAGAGATTTTTTTTTTTAAAGTACATTCCCCTTTTTTTTCAGGCTCTGTGGCTTGGCCCAGGACTGTTAAGAATGAGGAAGATAGTGATGTGATTAGAATAATGGTGCACAAGTCTACAAAGGTAGCTTAGGACCAGACTATGGAAGGATATGATGCAGGTTTCAGTAAGGAATGTAAAGTTTATTCTGTAGGTATTAGTGGAAGCATGGAAGATTCCTGCAGTAGTAAAATAATAACAGTGTTGTTTTTGAAACACTAATCCCGTATATCTTTACACTGAACAGACATATCCAGAAATACCGGTCAAAAAATAACCACAATTAAAAAGAATCCCAACATTCTGGTTCATTTCATATGAAATGTGAACATCATGGCAATTTCTTGAGGTCAACTGAAGGTGTTCCGTAGATCATGTAACACCCGTTCTGCTTCCTCAGTAACATACCATGGGTAAGAACATATGAAGGTTGTATTGGTCCTGAGGGGCCAGGTGAAGATGCAGTAACATATAACCCCAAAGTCTCAGTGACTTAACACACACACACACACACACACAGACACACACACACACACACACACACACACACACACACACACAAATATTTACTTTTACCACACACACAGTTTGTTGCAGGTCCAGGCAACTTCTCAGAGCACTTGCCTTCCATCTGTTGGGTTTTTATTTCATACTTTGATCTTACGTTCCTTCCACAGCACTATTACAATTGCAGCTACAAGATAAGACACGTCACATACGTCTGTAATCCTTTGGGAAAGGTTAGTCACACAGTCCTGCCCAATTATAAGGGAATTAAAAAAATAAACTTCTCCTGTGCCCAGATGAATATTAAAACTCTCTACTAAGCCTAACCAGTTTGGCTCAGTGAGTAGAGCGTCAGCCTGTGGACTGAAAGGTCCCGGGTTCAATTCTATCAAGGGTTTGTACCTTGGTTGTGGGCACATCCCCAGTAGGAGGTGTGTAGAGGCAGCTGATCGATGTTTCTCCCTCATGGATGTTTCTAACTATCTCTCTCCCTTTTTCTTTGTAAAAAAAATCAATAAAAAAAAATATTTTTAGAAACCTCTCTACTAAAAAAGTCATGTAAAAAAATTTTTAACTGACATCAACAGATGAAACTACATCTCATTTGAGATGTGAAAATCTCCATACTCTGACCCCAGCAACCAGGATCTAGTTTGTAGTTTTTGTGGCAGGCATTTTTAGTCGCCTGTTTGATTCCTATAATTTCCCTTTCCTAATAGTTTTTAGGTTTTCAGGCTAGTAAGCAGCCCTCCACACAGCTCCTGTGCTATGAGTTCCTACCTGCATGTCTCTAAATGGGCCCTAACTAGCTTAAGCCAATTAATACATTCCACTTCCCTTGGCACAGCCATTGGTTCAGAGGCGGGCATGTGACAAAAACTAGCCCCATGAGAGTGAATGTCAGCACTTATGCCTAACGAGCCGGGCAAACATGCCTTCTTGCATTCTCTCACTCCAGGCATGACCAGAAAGTCCATCCCATGACCCAGTTTTAGAAGTAGGACTAGCCTAGAAATCGTAGGACAGGCATGGGAAGCAACTGGACAAGTGGATCCTTATTGATAAAGTGAAACCGGTCAGTCATCCAGCTTTGAGTTTGCCCTAACTCTGAGCTTTCCAGTCTTGTGAGCTCTTTCTTCGTTTTTTAAGCCAGATTTGATTTGAGTTTTCCGTTTCTTACAACAGAAAAAACTCTAATGTGATATTCTGTGTGTGTGTGTGTATAAATTATTTATTTCAGAATAAATCCATAAATTATGGAGTACTTGGGCAGAGCTTCTATGCACTTTTATGTCTCTTTTCTTTTCTTTTTTTAATTGCAGAGAGGAAGGGAGAGGGAGAGAGAGTGCTAGAAACATTAATAATGAGAGTCATTGATTGGCTGTCTCCTGCACACCCCCTACTGGGGATCTAGCCCGCAACCTAGGCATGTGCCCTTGACCAGAATCAAGCCCGGGACCTTTCAGTCTGCAGGCCGACACTCTATCCACTGAGCCAAACCGCCTAGGGCTCTGATATAATACTCTTGTAAAATGAAACATAACTTCTCTTAGGATATGTTAAGATAAACTTCTGGTAGGTTTAAGTTTAAAGAAGAGTAGACAACTAGGTGCAAAAGAATGAACCTCAGCATACATCTCAAGCCTTATAAAATTACTAAATGGAACGCAGATCGAAATGAACAATGCACACTATAAAGTTCTTGAAAGAAAACTTGAGTGTGGTCAAAGAGTTCTTAGAGATGATACCAAATAAATTTAATTTGAAAAATTACAAACTTTTTCTCTGCAAAACACACCGTCAAGAGAATGGAAGGACTGGATACAGCCATGCGACCGTCTCTGGAAGGCAGGGCTTGTGCGGTGCTGCTGCCAATCATGTCTCACTTGTTTCCCTAGCAACCAAGGAGGCGGGCGTAAGATAGTTTCTAATTAAGAGTTGATGGGGGTCCCAGCCGGCTTCGCTCAGTGATTGATCATCAGCCTTTGAACCAGGAGGGAGGCCAGGGTTCCATTCCCATTTAAGTACAGTCGGGTAAGGGCACATGCCCGGTTCCGGTTCCGCAGCTGGTTCCCCAGTGTTGGGCCTGCAAAAGGCAGCCAATCGCTGATTCTCATTACTGATGTTTCTCTCTCTCTCCTTCTCTCTTCTTCTCTGAAATCAATAAAAACGTGTATTTTTTTTTAAAGAGTTCTAATGGGGTTTGAGGCTTTCTGCCTCGCCACCTTTAAGGCCCACCTGCAGCTATAAAACTTAGCAGCATCATGCATTGGGCCTCTCAGCAACAAAATGTCCCATCATTCTCGTTACAGTCAGTACACTGCTTTTGTTTCACTGTCGCCCTAGAAAACTGACACCGCTGGTTACTGTTTTTTTTTTTTCACTTTCTGTGTAAGCAATAGACTGAGTCTCAAAAAGGCTGATTGTGCTGAAACCGGTTTGGCTCAGTGGATAGAGCATTGGTCTGCGGACTGAAAGGTCGCAGGTTCGATTTTGGTCAAGGGCATGTACCTTGGTTGTGGGCACATTCCCATAGGGGGCGTGCAAAAGGCAGCTGACCGATGTCTCTCTCTCATCAATGTTCCTAACTCTCTATCCCTCTCTCTTCCTCTCTGTAAAAAAATCAATAAAATATATAAAAAATATATATTTTTTTTATAAAAAGGCTGATTGCTACTTTATTGGCTGAATGTGTCAGCCTGACTTTGCCTTGTGCTTGACAGTGTAGGGATATATGAAGAATTCTCAAAGCTCATTATTAAAAATAAACAAAAACAAAAAAACAAGCAACCCAAAGGAACTAATGAACAGTTTGCCAAAGAAGGTACTTAGAAGTTAAATATGAAAAGTTATTCATTATCATTAGACACTAGGGAAATGCAAATTAAAACCACAAACCTGCTCTAGCTGGTTTGGCTCAGTAGATAAGGCGGTGGCCTGCAGACTAAAGGGCCCCAGAGGTTTGATTCTGGCCAAGGGCACATCCTAGGTTGTGGGCTCAATCCCCAATAGGGGGCGTGCAGGAGACCCCTATCTATCTATCCCTCTCCCTTCCTCCCTAAAATCAATAAAAATATATTAAAAAAAATAAACAAAACCACAAACCTACTGGAACAAAATAAAATAAAAAAATACAAGTGCTGAAGAAGATGCAGAGCCATTGAAACTCTTACATTGCTGGTAGGAAGGCAAAATGGTGCAGGCATTCTGAAAAACAGCTTGGTGATTTCTTACAAAATTAAGCATATGCTTTCCTTTCTGGCACAGTTCCTTTCCCAGGTATTTAATCTGGGCAACCAAGATGTCCTTAAGCAGATGAGTGAATAGATAAACTGTGGGACATCCATACAGTGGAATACTATTTATGGCTAAAAAAGGAAGGCACTATTAATTCATGCAACATGAATGGATCTTAAATGCACTTTACTAATAGAAAGAAGCCATTTGTAAAAGATTACACATTCCATGATTCCACTTATATAAAAGTCTCAAAGTGACAAAGTTATAATCAACAGAGAACAGATCAGTGGTTGCCAGGGGAAAGAGATACACCGAGTATAACCATAAAAGGAGAATTTTTGTAGTAACGGAACTGTTGTGCATTCTGATTGTGTTGGTGGTTGCATGGATCTCTACGCATGCTCAAATTCAGAAAACTAAAAAAAGGCACTTTTACTCCGTATGTAAACATAAAAACAGAGGGTGGGAATTTACTGGGTGGTAATTAAAAAAATAAACTTTAGAAAGAAAGAGGGAAAGAGAGAAAATCTCTGTTACAAAAGACTCTCAGGAGACGATACAAAAATATACAATTTGTGGACTGTTTGGATCCTGATTTAAACAATCTAACCCCAAAAGGCATTCTTTATACAACCAAGAAAAATGTAATGTTAATTTGGGACTATATATTACATTTAAGTTTTTAAAATATGGTAATGGCTTTGTAATTATGTAAAAAAAAAACAAAAAACTTGATCAGTTAGAAATGAATTCTGAAATATATGTGTGTGTGAAAGAAATAGGAATAAATTTGCTACTTGCTTTAAAATAATTAAGAAAAAGATAGCGGGGAAGATGCATTGTCAAATGTTGAAGCTAAAGGGCTCATTATACTATCTTTCTATTTGTGAGTGTGCTTGAAGTTTTCTGTAATACGTTTTTCTTAAAAAAAAATGGAAAATTAGGTTTCAAAACAAGAGAACTTATCTTCGACATGTATTATAAAGCACATGTATTATAAAGGTCTACGGTTGATTTCCATCGTAATGTCAAATCTTTCCAATGACTCAAAATAAATAAATGCTGTGTGTGCCAAAAATAATACTGACATATGAAAAAAGCCAATCTCTCAGAAATCTTATACCTTGAGAAGCAAGCTACTAAAATTACCAGATTAGTAAAGATTTGCAGCTACAGTTTACCATAGCATGTCAAAACAGCCCCTCCCCCACAATGTCATTTCAATGACACCACCAAAGAAATAAAGGGTAAAAATAATTTTAGGGCAATAACTTTTATTCTAAAAATCTCAGCCGAAGCCCCCAAATTACTCAAGCTTTTTTATTCTCATTAATTATTTACACAGGGTGGCTTTCTGGCTGTGCTGGTCCAGTCTGTTCTTTTAAGCAAATATTGTTGTTTATTGTTTCTTGAGCACTTAGCACGGTGTGAGATACAGACCATAAATTCCCTCCCCAGGGGACAACAATCAAAGCCACACAAGCAAAACATGAAGATTAGCTGGTTAAGAAATGAGGACGCAATGAAAGGCTCAGAAGCATATTCTGCACTCCCTATTTTGCTTCCAGCTTTAAGCTCATGATAGAACACGTGCTTCTTTTGGGGGTGCAGAACGAGACTAGTTGGCAAGATAAGCAACCACGTTAGGGGAGACAGTAAACATCCCAGAGACTGTCCCAAGAAAATATCCTTCCTTAGAGAGCCTTTTGGTTTCTGATTTATAGAACTCACTAGAACCCATTCCCAGCTCTGGTGGACTGCAATAGCTTTGTGTGTGTGAGTGAGTATGACTTAGGTCTGCCCAGCAGACATTTCCATCCCCTTTCTTTCTTTTCTTTTTTTTAATATATTTTATTGATTTTTTTTACAGAGAGGAAGGGAGAGAGATAGAAAGTCAGAAACATCGATGAGAAAGAGACATCAATCAGCTGCCTCCTGCACGCCCCACGCTGGAGATGTGCCTGCAACCAAGGTACATGCCTCTGACGGGAATCGAACCTGGGACCCTTCAGTCCGCAGGCCAACGCTCTATCCACTGAGCCAAACCAGTCTTGGCCGTCCCCTTTCTTTTGATAACACCACTCTCTGTTTCAGGAATTGCTTCCCCAGTCTCTTGATGGGACTGTCAATCATAGAGCATCATTCCTAGACCCTATAAAGACACTAGAGATCAGTGCACAAAATTTGTGCACTAGGAGTGGGGGTGGAGGGTGCAAGGGGAGTCTCTCAGCCTGGTGTGTGCCCTCCAGTCTGTGGTCCCTCGGGGGATGTCCGCCTGCCGGCTTAGGACATCTCTCTTGCAGTCCAGGAACCCTCTCTTCTTACCACCTGTCTGCTTGCTGCTCCTCACCGCTAGGCTCGCTGCTCCTTAGCATTGCCGTGAAGATGGGAGAAGCTCTCTCCACCACCACTGCGCTCGCCAGCCGTGAGCCGGGCTTCTGGCTGAGCGGTTCTCCCCCTGTGGGAACGCACTGACCTCCAGGGGGCAGCTCCTGCATTGAGCATCTGCCTCCTGGTGGTCAGTGCGCCTCATAGCGACCGGTCATTCTGGTTGTTCCACGGTAACAGTCGCCTAGGCTTTTATTATATAGATTGTGCTCAAGGAGGTGGCTCACTGTAATAGGCCCTGTAATGAAATTTCTCTGCAGTGTCCAACAGGCCGATTTGCAAAGAAAAGTAAAATAAGTGTAGATAGTGTATGTGCTAGCAGGCGTAAGCCCTAGAATCAGGCCCTGAAGACTTTAGTCTTTACAATTCTTTAGATTATCCGAGCTACTCTGCCGTTTTTTCAGCTAGCACACTCAAGCTTTCGCTTGGGATGGCGTGAATTGGGTTCCTTTTGTGATCTGCCCCTGAAAGAATCCCTAGTTAAATAAATTGCCCAAGGCCCAGTGGCTCCTAAATGACAGAGTTATCACTCACACTGAGGTCTGTCTACTTCTACATGGCAGAGTTATTCTACTCTGGCAATTTACTTTGCATTCTAAAGGTGCTGCATTCTTAAAATACACTTTTGTTTAAGACTGAGAAAGAAAGGGAACGGCGCTGAGGTGAGTGGCTTGGTCCATCTGATCCTATAATATTTCCTGGTGGCATGAGGAGATGAAAGCTGCAAATACAGTAATATCTAATAAAATATTATTTTAGCTCATTTTGGTATCTAATGCATATGAGTAAGAGTTCCAGCTGGCCATCATATGAACTTCCACCCAAGTGCAAATCAAAGGGATGGCATCAAAGTGTCTTCTCTCCCCTCTGCTCTATCCAGTTTGTAATGATTGCATTCAAAAATAATGTTTAAAATAAATAAATTACACCACCACCAAGAATACCTATATTTGTTTCCATTTAAAAAGTACTTTATTCACGGTTTCACCAGTATATGCAAAGAAAAACAAGTACCGAAATGAGGCTAACAGTTTACAAAATTAAATTAATAGCTAATTTTTTTTTGGTAAGAATTACTTTTACGTCTCCAGTCAAATGCTGTTTCCTCACCTTCCTATTTGAAACGTTTATTTCTCTTCCTGCACTTACCGCTTGAAATTGTCTTGTGTATTGACTGACTTCTTATATTATTTATTATGACATGTTTCTTCTTTTATTAGTAGGAGCCTTGCCAGCTTTATATTTGTCCTCATATTTTTAACAGCCTGGCACATAAGAGACATGAAGTATTCATTAAATTAACTTGAAAAGCACACTCTTCCAAAATCAAAGTCACTCTTTGGATTCTGATACGATGTACCGATAGCTTACAGCTAGAGGAGGGCGGATTTTTCTGTGTTCTCCCATAAAACCGGGGTGGAATTCGGTGGTAAGCTGAGGCATCAGCAGATGAGCACAGACAGCTTTCTCCAGCAGGCACAGGCTTAGCTGAGTCTAAGGCTTCCTGATTCAGCTAGAGCGGCTCTCCATTTTTCAGCATTTGACAGGGACTCTGCATGAGGTTTGTTTGAAGAACGGGTTCCATTACTTAAAAAACAGGATCTCGGGGGAGGTGGTAGAATTCCAGTGTTCTGGGGAAAATTGGAGCAAAAAAAAAAAATAGCTGAAATTATTTACAATTCTAAATTATATATTTTTTTCCTTTTAAAGTCGAGATGCTGTAAGTATAATTAATGTTTTTGTAGCATACTCCAATGACTTCTGCCTCAATGTTAAAGATGTAAGCACTTTATGCTTTTTTAGAATGTTAGGGGAAGGTGAAACATGAAGGCTTCGAGAATCAGAAAAATCTTCTTGTAAAAAATTAGAAAAGTTAAACCTGATGTTGGAGAATTTTGGAATCGTTGGATTCAAAGATTTCTTCTCGCTTGGTGTTAATCTTACATTTACATTTGATTTTTTTTTTTCTAGAAGACAGCATATGGAAACATGGTTAGCGTTTCCTCCCTGTCCAGGTTGCATTTTCTCTTGAGGAGATTTAAAACCAGATTAGCGGTAATAGGATTCCAGGATGTGGGCAGATGTCTATTTGTCTCGGACGATGTCTCTGGCAATCAGCTCCTTCATGATTTCATTGGTACCCCCGTAGATGGGCTGAACTCGGGCGTCCACGTATGCTCTGGATAAATCAGAAGACGATTGAATGAATAAAGATATTAGAAATTATACATTTTGTCTTACTACATAACTATTAATTACTTTACAGTGTTTAATTAAAGAAATCCAAGTAATAAACGTTTTCTATAATTACTTTTTCCCCCAGTATGGCATTCATCCTCAATTGGTATAATTACCAAATTCTATTAAGGTAGTAATCACCTGTATAGCTTTGTTTTAGTTTGCTTGAAGAGGTTATAAATTTAAAAGAAGATCTATTAAGTTTGTTTGAATTTAATTTTATAAAATTCAGCACATATAATAGCATTGTAAAAAAGGGCATTTTTGGATAGCTATCGAGAGAAAGTTTTAATTTCTTATTATCTTTCATTTTTCCCAAAGAAGTTGAAATCCACTGGTTTCGTAGAAAACAAAACAGACAATACATATTCTCTTATATCCTGCCACTGCTGCTGTAGGAAAAAATATTACTTCCCACAAAGTTAACAAGTAACTTGTTTTTTTTTTTTGGAAATGGTTAATAGTCACTCCAGTGGTGTCTGAGGTTAAAATACCAAGTGTCTGAGTCCAGTAGCATGCGTGTGGGTGCATGTGTGCACCCCCCTTCCCACACTCCCGCCCCCGCCCCAAAGTTATAAAAAATTCACTTTTGGTAGTCATGACCATAACCATGTCACTGTCTAGTTATTTTTACCTGTCCTCATCTCAATTGATCCTCTCAGCTCTGGGGTCAGGGAGAATAAATATTATATTCTTTTGCAGGTAAAGGAAATGAGAAGTTAATACATTTACTATTTAATGGGCAAATAGATAATTGGCAGACTGCAATGAGAAGGTAGGTGTCCTGCAACTATCTTTTTTTTTTTAAATATATTTTATTGACTTTTCACAGAGAGGAAGGGAGAGGGAAAGTCAGAAACATCGATGAGAGAGAGACATCGATCAGCCGCCTCCTGCACACCCCATAGTGGAGATGTGCTGGCAACCAAGATACATGCCCCCAACTGGAATCGAACCTGGGACCTTTCATTCTGCAGGCCGACTATCTATCCACTGAGCCAAACCGGTCTCGGCCAACTATCTTTTTTATTATGTCACAATAGTTTCATTGACCCAGGCATATATATAGGACTAGTTATTGAGCTTTGGACTTTCCTAGTAGAGAAATTCAAAGGCATTTCTTTTTCAAGCATAAAGTCTTTTATTTTTATTTTTTTAATAAAATTTGAAACGTGCTAGCTCTCTAGGAACATGAACAGTTCTGGATTTATCCTTCTCCATGCTTACCACACACAGGGCCCTGCAAAGAGCAAGCCCTCAGTGAGGACCGACTCGATTTAGTGCAGTGGTTCTCAACCTTCCTAAGGCCACCGGCCCTTTAAGACAGCTCCTCATGTGGTGGTGACCCCCAACCATAAAATGATTTCCGTTGCTACTTCATAGCTGTCATTTTGCTACTGTTATGAACTGTAATGTAAATATCTGATAGGCAGGATGTATTTTCATTGTTACAAACTGAACATAAGTAAAGCATAGGGATTAATCACAAAAACAATATGTCATTATATATTGTGAAATATTTATTTCTAATGACAAATAAATGAAATTTTGTCTTGAATCGTGGTGTAGCATGGGTTACAGTCTTCATATGACAACAGTAAACTACATTGCTACACTTTGCTACACCAAGGAGCGGTGTGTTGGTTCCTAAAACCATGGGAAATAGGTGTTTTCTGATTGTCTTAGGTGACCCCTGTGAAAGGGTCGTTCGACTCCCAAAGGGGTCGCGACCCACAGGTTGAGAACCGCTGATTTAGTGTGACAAAAGAATTTCAGTGTCTCCCTACCAACCTTCTGAAGAAACTTGAAATCTGGAGACATCAGTGTTTTCAAATATATGTATATTTTTTCTTTGAACACAGTCCACTGTGGCCCACAAAACCCAGCCCTTGCATTTAGAGGACCTGCCTACCTTTTCAGTCTACTTTTAGACATTTTTGGACTGGGTGAGGCGCTCTCTCTCTCTCTCTCTCTCTCTCTCTCTCTCTCTCTCTCTCACACACACACACACACACACACACACACACATTACAGAAGTTCCAATGGGATTGGTAATGGCAGAGATCAGTAGGCCTTTTTATAGGTTACTGATTAAATTCAGTCATCAACCAGAATTAACAGGGAAAGACAGCAGAATAAATGTTTAACCACATACATGATGAAGCTCTGCATCCCGCTGCTCTTCCTGGCATGGCAGGGGATGGTGAAATGGCAGAGAGTGAGCCTCACTCTCACAGGCCCCAGGCCTCCTGGGTAAGACTGAAGTAATTCACGCTAAAGAGCAGTTATTTACAAACAAGCCAGTGACATGAAGCAAAACAACAAAGCACCTCTTTTATCTGTGAAACCACACACACACACACACACACACACACACACACACACACACACACAAATATAGCTTCATCTGAGGACATAAGAAACATAAACAGAAGGATTATTTTCCCTACCAAATCACAGTCTGTACGCATCCACATACTGCCCATGGTTTCTCATTATGTTTTTTGATATTATCCATTCCATTCTCTCTTGCTATTTTATTTTAAAAAGTTTCTTTCCTAGGTCTTAGGAGAAAAATTGCTATTTTTCTCCCAAGATTTAGGGAAGAAATTTTCTAGCTGAAAATTTCCAGGGATTTCAAATACGAAGTCCTCAAGCTACAGCTTGTGCCTCCTCTGATCTGCAGGAATAGCCTTTTGGGCCATGTACTTGGTTGATTCTTCTTCACCTAAATGGCCTTTCTCAGAACCCGGACTAAACCGGACAAACACTGAGCCACCACTTGTCCACTTGCCCAGCAGCAACAGCTGCTGCACAATGGAAATGGAAAATACAAACACCCGTTATTATTCTACTTTCCGAGCAGTGAATATTGGAAAGAAAAAAAAGCCCTGCTTACTGCTGAGATTTTTATAAAAGGTTATAAATTATACACATCCTGTGATTAAAGCTTTACGAACTTCCCAATAGCTACCGAAAATTAGTAAATTATAACTATGCTGAAGCTTCTGTTCTTAATGTAACTGTAATAAAATGTTTATTTTCCTCATTAAGGACTACCAGTATATAAAATGTTTTCAGTTATGCTTGCCACGATGATGCATTTGAAAGTCAGTTTGAATACTCATTGGATAATTTTCCCTTTAGATATTGGTATTTAGACTAAAGTTAAAAGTTTTTAGAAGTCCATAGCTTTGTCATTCTCTGATACAAAACTAAATTGGACAGCAAAAACTTCCTCAGGAACATTTTATAAGCTGAGAATATTGCTAAATAAGAGGAGGATATTATTTTTCTAGAGTGGTGAGGAGAATTGCCAGGGGGAGATTATTGAGGCAAAGATTTATGAAAAGAAGAAGTTATGAAATGGAGGAAGAAATATAGAAAAGGATGCTGCCTTATTGATAAACTGGTATTACTTTGAATTTATAGCAAGGATATTCATATGTAATGCCATCAAAAGGTGTATTAAATTTATTTTAGTTTGAAGGAAATAAAATTTCTATTTGAAAAAAAATACTACTTTCAGTTTTTTTAGAGGAAAAAATAAAATATTTAAGATATGAAAACTTAAATTCTTTTCATATGCAGGCTGATTTTTTTTGGTAGGGTCGTCCCTCTTTTTCTAATTTTAAAAAAGTGACATTTCCATAGGAGACATGTAATTGACCAACAGGTACATATATGAAAAAATGCTAACGTCACTAACCACCAGGAAAATGCAAATCCAACTCACAAAGAGCTATCACCTCAAATATTGACAAGGATGTAGAGAAACTGGAACTTTGCCTACGGTTGTGGGGAAATGCAAAATGGCACAGCTGCCATGAAAACAGCATGATGGTTCCTCAAAGCATTACATAAAACTACCCTGTGATCCAGAAACCCCACTTGAAGGAATTTACTCAGAATTGAAATCAGGACCTACAGACAATACTAGCACTCACATGTTCACTGCAGTATTATTCACGGTAGCCACGATATGGAAACAGCCTGACTGTTCACGGACAGATACATGGATAGAGAAAATGCAGTGTATACAGACAGTAGAATACTGTTCAACCTTAAGAACAGGAAACTCAGCAGCATGTGATAATTTGGAAGGACCTCGAAGACACTCTGCGTAGTGAAATAA
>PVJN01048707.1:0-15500 GCA_004026805.1 Lasiurus borealis
AGAGAAAAACAGTTTATTACCTACAAGGGAGCACCCATACGACTGTCAGCTGATTTCTCAACAGAAACGATGCAGGCCAGACGGGAGTGGCAAGAAATATTCAACGTGATGAATAGCAAGAACTTACAACCAAGAATAATCTATCCAGCAAAGCTAACATTCAGAATTGAAGGGCAGATAAAGAGCTTCACAGATAAGATAAAACTAAAGGAGTTCATCAACTCCAAACCAATGTTATATGAAATGCTGAAGGGTACTCTTTTAGAAGAGGAAGAAGAAAAAGGTAAAAGCCAAAAAATTATGAACAACAAATACATGTCTATCAACAAGTGAATCTAAAAATTAAGTGAATTAAAAATTTGATCAACAGAATAAACTAGTGAATATAATAGAATCAGGAGCACAGAAAGGGAGTGGACTGATAATTCTCAGGGGGAAAGGGGTGAAGGGTGTACAGGGAGAGACTGGACAAAAATCATACACCTATGGTTGAGGTCAATGGGAGGGAACTAAGGGCAGAGGGAGGGGTGGGACCTGGGTGGAGGGGTGTTATGGAGGGGAAAAAAGAGAAACAAATGTAATAATCTGAATAATAAAGATTTAATTTTTAAAAAAGAAATTAAAGTTCTACTTTAAAACATAATGAATTTAGTAAAAATTACAGCACCTCCTTAAAAAAAAAAATCTGATGTACAGAATAAACTGGTGAATATAATAGAATCAGGGGCATAGAATGGGAGTGGACTGACAATTCTCAGGGGAAAAGGAGTGTGGGCAGTACGGGAAGAGACTGGACAAAAAGCATACACCATGGATGAGGACAATGGGGGAGGGTAAGGGCAGAGGTGGGGTGGGAACTGGGTGGAGGGGAATTATGGGGGGGAAAAAAGAGGAACAATTATAATAATCTGAACAATAAAGATTTTAAAAATTTTAAAAAGCAAAACAAAATGGCTTTTCAAAACTCAATGAAAATAATCAATAAAAACACACAAAAGTTTATACATTTTAAATATTATAAATATAGCATTAGGCAAAATAGAGGAATTAGCAATGAAGCAATTTAACAAATCTTACATCAATCCTCAGCCGCCACTGTTTTAGAAGTGATAGGCACTTCACTCTGGCACTTCCAGAAGACATATCAAGCCTACACTCCACTGCAGTGCAGGTTCCAGAGTAAACTGGCATCCCAGATCATCTACTAGTATGTACCAGATACTTCATCAGGAAGAATAAACTTGAATTTACTACTTACCAATACTTTTCCAAAGATTTAAAATACAAATAGTTTTAGAGTAGTTTCCCAAAAATATGTTTTAATATTTAATTATTCATATTAATAGCATATTACTATAATTCCTATATCATGTATACTTCATTAACTATTAATTGGTATTGATATCAATATTTATCCAAAGATTAAGAAAAGTTATATTTTTCGCCGAAACCAGTTTGGCTCAGTGGATAGAGTGTCAGCCTGCAGACTGAAAGGTCCCGGGTTCGATTCCGATCAAGGGCACATACCTTGGTTCCAGCACATCCCCAGTAGGGGCGTGTAGAAGGCAGCTGATCGATGTTTCTCTCTCATCAATGTTTCTCTTTCATCGATGTTTCTAACTTTCTATCCTTCTCCCTTCTTCTCTGTAAAAAATCAATAAAATATATTTTAAAAAAAAGAAAAGAAAAATTATATTTTTGGATAAGTACTGATGAGTAATAAACCCAAGACTCTTCTCCGTGATAAGGTATCTGGTGTACAGATGTTCTGGGTTGTCAATATTATTTCTCTTATTTAATTTTTTATACCACTTGATGAAATATATCAAGATATAGATATAGATACATATATAGATATAGATATAGATATAGATATAGATATAGATATAGATATAGATATAGATATAGATATAGATATAGATATAGATACAGATACAGACATAGACATAGATTCCTATAAATAGTCAAAAATTTATCTATCTATCCTTGGATTAAATCAGACCACACAGAGCAAAATACCTAAACACCATTTGGGTCCCAATAATTGTTCTGACGAAACTGTAGTTTGCTATTAAGTCACAAACTCTTATTTAAATATGTAAAGTATTAAATATTCTATTTCTTTAAAACTGACACCTATGTGATTTATTAAACTCCGCTTTTTACTTAAGACTCAACATGGTGCAAAGTATTCTTTATTTAAAAATACACAGTCACTTAAGAGACAATCTTAAGAGTTTGGATTCAAATAACTGATCACATATCCTTCATTCCATTAGCTACAAAAAAAGCAAACCTATGGTTTACCTTTGGCAAGTAAAAAGGATTTCAGAGCATGCATGGGTAAACTTTTAATCTCTCTGCCAGTGTCATCTTACTTACGTTCTCTTTACGATTTCCTTGATTAAACACTTCTTATGTTGCTATTATGTACTTACTTACATAATACACAATAAAAATTTAGGAACAAGGTGAAATAAAACAATAAATTCATTTTAAAAAGATTAACCAACAAATGAAAAAATTAAAACTAAATTAACATTATGAAAAATCTTAATAAAATTCAACAATTAAAACTTTACCCTAATAAAGCATGGATAAATATTTACTATGCAAATGCAAGCATAAGGTAGTTTCTTCAAAGTAAAAAAGGCTATTCAAAATATTTAATTATAATAATGAACATATCTTATTTATAATTCACTTGGCAGGATTACTTTCAAATAAAATCTATTTTCACTTTTACAAAGTTAATTTTTTATTTTAGAAATAACTATGTTTTAAGACTAAACTTAGTAAAGTTAAAAGGGTGCTACAAAATGTTAACTGTAATAGGTCAAAGAAATAATCTGTGAAAATGAGGTAGATGTATAGATATGTGTATAAAGGATATTGTAAAGTATAGTATTTTAATTTTTTTGTAAAGTACATGTAAATAATGAAGCCTGAAACAAATAGTTCATGTAAAAATGGTGGGGGAAACAAAAGTGCATATTTACCCTTCTCCTCCCATTCTTGTTATCTTTAGGCGAAAATCCACAGAATTCAGACTGGGAGGCTTCCATTTTAAAATATCATCACATCGACCAGGTTTGTATTTCTAAAGTGAATTAAAATGATAATAGTTAATAAGAAGGTAAGAAATTAACATTTGACTTATTAAATATAGTATAACTTACTTTTTAATAAGCAAAATTACTATTCTTTTCCAAATACAATTTTTATTATCTTCAGCTGATGAGTAAAGCTAAATATCTACATTCTTATTGAAGGCCTTTCCAATTTTTCTGCCCAAGTATGTAAACCCTTATTTGTGAAAGTCCAGAAAAAGAATGAAACTTGTCATTCTTTCTAATTTTTCTATGGCTTACAGTAAGTTTCATCATTTTTAAATTTGGGGGGGGGGGGGAATTATGTTTAACTTCACTGTAGGCTCATTTATAATAAAAAAAATTAATCAATGAAATTAGCAAAATAGATACAATTACTTAAACCATCACCAAAATATGCTACTTAGCATTTCAATCAGAGCATGCATGTTTCCTTCTGACATTTGCAGTCAATTCCCCACACCAATTCTGGCAATAATGGTTTTTCTATCACTATAGTTGTGCCTTTTCTAGAATTCCTAAGAAATTTTTAACAACGATTTTGTAATTTATCTATGCCAGTGCACATAATGATTGTTTGTCCCTTTTTATTACTAATGGATCCCATTTTATGTATATACCACAAACTGTTCAAGCATTTACAAATTGATGGGTATCTAGGTTGTTCCCTAATTTTAGGCTATCCTATCTAATAAATAGGGAATATGCTAATTGACCAAAACTCCTTCACAAAGATGGCTGCACCCACAGCTGAGGCCAAGTTCCTGTAAGGAACCTTAATGAGCAATCACCAGGAATCTGAGACTACACCCTCCCCCGAGCCTGTGGAGCTTGATAGGGGACCTCAGGCCATATCCCCCACCCAGCAGGGCTTGAAGGGAAACCTCAGGTCATGCCCCTCACCTGGCGGGGCTTGACAGGAGATCTCAGGCCATGTCTCCCACCTGGTAGGGCTTGGCGCAATACTTCAAGGCACGCCCCTCGCCCAGGTCTGGGCTGGGGACTCAGGCCAGGTCAGGGGATCTGAGGCTACCTCCCCTGCCCAGGAGGGTTTGACAAGGGTGGGACTGGCCGGGTATGGATCTAGCCCAATGGGGGCAGTCTAGCCAAGTCTGGGTCTCATGAGATTTTGAAGCACATGTGGGTGGGTGGAGACTTGATTCTGGGTCCCATGGTGCACCCCAGACTCTGACAGGAGAAAGGTTTTCATATACATTTTCTAATTTTCTTTAATCTCTGACACTTCTATTATAAAGAAAGGGCAAATAGCAATGTTAAATTAATTCTTCTAATTAATCCCCTTTTAATATGCACAAATTTCATGCACTAAGCCACTAGTCGTGAATAATGCTGCTCTGAACATTTTTGTGGACATGTCTTCATAACTCTTGAGAAAATGGTTCAAAGTAAAATAGCTGTGTCACATGATAAACATATGTTTAACTTTATAAGAAATTGTCTAATTGTTTTCCAAAGTGGCTGTAACATTTTCTATTCCCATAAGTAATATATGAGAGGTCGATTTGCTCCTCATCCTCTTTAGGCCTAGGTATTGTAAGTCTTTTTAATTTTTAATTCTAAAGTATATTTCATAATTTTCATTTGTATTTTTCTAATAACCAAAAGATGCTGAAGATCTTTATCTGCTCTCTGTATATGTTCTTTGGTGTAGAGTCTGTTCAAAATTTTATCCTTGTTTTAACTGGGTGATCTCATTATTCATTTGCAAAAGTTGTTTATATATTCTGGATAAGTAGTCTTGGTTAGATATATGTACTGCAAATATTTTCTACCAGTCTTTATCTTGCATTTTCATTTTCATAATAATTTCTTTTGAAATTATTTTTTATTTTAATGAAATCAAAATCATTTTTCTTCCAGCCTATTGAAGTATGATTGAGAAATAAGAATTAAAGGTAAACAACATGATGTTTTGACATATGTATACACTGTGAAATAATCACCACAATCAAGTTAACTAACATATCAATCTTCTCACATGTGCCCTTTTTTTCCTTTTGGTCATAAGGACAATGAAAATCTTATCAAATATATATTATCACTATTAATTATAGTCACCATGCTATACATTAGATCTCAAAAACTTACCAATCTTATAACTGAAAAGTTTTTACCCTTTGATCAACATCTTCAGTTTCCTCCTTTCCCCGAGCCCCTGGTAACCACCATTCTATTCTCTTCAACTTTTGTTTTTGTTTTTAAGACAAATGTCCCATGAGATTATGGTACATTTATCTTTCTGTGTCTCACTTATTTCACTTAGCATAATGTAGTCAAGGTTCACCCATATTGTTGTTAAGTGTCAAGATTTCTTTTTTAAGGCTGAATAATATTCTTGTGTGTGTGTGTGGGTGTGTGTGTGTGTGTACACACCATGATTTTTCTTTATCCCTTCATCTGTCGACACTTAGATTGTTTCCATATTTTGACACTGTGAATAATGCTACAGTGAACAAGGGAATGCAGATACTTCTCCAAAATACTGGATTTCTTTTGCATACATTCTGAGGAGCAGTATTTTGGTCATATGATAGTTCTATTTTTTAATTGTTTGAGAAAACTTCATACTGTTTTTCATAATAGCTGTATCATTTTACATTCCTACCAACAACGCACATGGTTTCTTTTGCTTTCACATCTTCAGCAACATTTATCATTTGACTTTTTGATAATGACCATCCTGACAGGTATGAGGTGATAGCTCACTGTTTCATTGCATTTCCCTAATGATTAGTGATGATGAGCATCTTTTCAAAATCATCAATTTTTATAATTTGTGCTTTCTAAGCCTTCTTTAAGGAATCTTTACTCTAATTGTCCATGTTCTTAGAGAAATTTTATAGTTTTAGTTCTTTATGTTAAGGTATGTAATCCATTTGAGGTTAACTTATTTATATGGTGTTAAATAAGGACTAAGGTTCACTGTATGACAGATGGATATCCAATCGATCCAGCACCAGTTGTTGAAAAGATTATCCTTTTCTCACTGAGCTGCCTTGGCACCATTGTCAAAACCAATTATTTATAGATACAGAGCTATTTCTATTCTCCCTAGTGCGCTGCATTGATAAACAGGCCCTTCTTCCTGCTAAAAACACACTAGCTAGACTACTGTAGCTTTATAAGTTTTGAAACAGGTAGTTTATTACTGTATCATTTTACATTCCTACCAACAACGCACAACACAAAACTGTTTTTCTTTTTCCAAACTCTTTTATCTAATGTAGCATTTATATTTCCACATAAATTTTAAATCAGCTTGTCCATTTCTATGAAAAATAAGTCTACTAGGACTTTAATTAGGATTGCACTGAATCAATAGGTCAATTAGGGGAAAATAACATCATAATATTGATTCTTCCAATTCATGAACACTGCAAATCTATTTATTTAAGCCTTCCTAACTTACAGCAATGTTTGATAGTTTTCAATACATAGGCCTTGCACAACTTTTGTTAAATTTATTTCTAATAATTTCATTTTTTGGTGGTATTATCAACATAAAATATCAGTTGTGTTTCTATAAAATAGCAATCAACAATCCAAGAAAGAAATTAAGAAAGCAACTGCACTTACAATAGCATCTAAAAGCACAATATACTTAGGAATTAATTTAACCAAGGAAGTGAATGATTTGTATAATGAAAAGCGTAAAACATTACTAAAAGGGATAAAGACCTAAAAAGGGAAAGATATCCCATGTTCATAGATAGGAAGTATGATATTGGGATTAATAATAAGAAATAATTATTTGAACCTCCTCCCTCTTTGTGACACAGAGCTCCTAAAACCCTTGAAATTCCCTAAATAATAAAGCTCTTTTCTTATGTTAATGAGGATTTTTTAAACACCTAAGAATAGGGGCTGATGGACAAAGGAGCCAACATTGTGATTAGAGGGTTTAAACTTTCAGTCCCACCCCCCTGAATTCAGGGGAGGGAAGAAGAGCTAAAGGCTGGATCCAAGACCTACAGGTGATGATTTAATCAATCCTGTATAATAAAGCTTCTGTCAAAAAACAATCCAAGATGGTGGACATGTGGAGACTAGAGGAGAGTAGCATGGTTGGAGAGGACCTTGCCCTATGCATCTCTTCCTTCTGGCTGTTCCTTTTACATTAAACCCCTAATTTAGTAAGTTAAGTGTTTCTCTGAGCTCTAATCCACTCTAACAAACTAAACGAACATTAGGGCGGAGTCAGGGGAAACTCTGATTTATGGTCAGTTGCTAGGAGTACAGAAAACAACTGGGACTTATGATTGGCAACTAAAGTCTAAGAGGGGAGGGGAGGTCATCAGAACCTCCAATCTACAGCCTGAGCAGGAGAATGATGTCTGAAGTGGGAAGTGCAGGCAGTCTTACAGGACTGAGACCTCAACCTGTGGAATTTGATGCTATCTCTGGATAGATAGTGTAAAAGAATTGCTTGTTGATACAGAGAAAAACCCTGTCCCACATTGGAATTGGTCTCGGAATAGCAATTTAGGGATACTTAACATTTCTAAGATGTCAATACTACCCAAAGTCATCTCCAGATTCAACGCAATCCCTATCAAAATTCTAATAGCTTTTTTTGCAGAAACAGAAAAGATGATCCTCAATTTCATATGGAGTTGAAAGAAGCCCTCAAGAGTCAAAACAATCTTGAAAAGCGAATAAAGTTGGAAAACTCACAGTTCCCAATTTCAACATTTAGTACAAGGCTACAATCATCAAAACAGAGTTACTGACACAGGACAGACATACAGACCAATGGAATAGAACTGAAACCACAGAAATAAATCCGTATGTCAATAGCCAATTGATTTTTTAACAGGAGCCCTACATCCATTAAATGGAAAGAGAGACTACATTCTTTAACAAATGATGCTGGAACAGTTGGGTTTCCACATGCAAAACGAACGAAGTTGAATCCCTACCTCCCACCTAATAAAAATTAACTAAATATAACAGCTAAAACCATAAAACTCGTAAAAGAACACAGGGGTAAATTTTCATAATCTTGAGTTTGGCAGTAGATTCTGAGAGATGACTCTAATTGATGAGTAAATATAAAAAAATAAACAATAAATTGTACTTCATCAAAATTTTAAAAACTTGTGCATCACAAGACATTATCAAAAAAGTGAAAAGACAATCTATAGAATTAGGAAAAATATATGCAAATCAGATATTTGATTAGAGCTTAATATCCAAAATAAAGAATTTATAAAACTCAATAACAAAAAGACAAATAACCCAATTAAACAACTACCACAGAACTTGAATAGACTTCTCCCCAGAAGACATACAAATGGCCAATAAGCACATAAAAAGATGTTCACTATCATTATTAGTACATTTTTAAAATATACAAGTCAATTGTATTCTAACAGATTTTTATAGATTTGAGAAAAAATGCATAAACTCGTCACAGGATTACTTATTTAAAATAGACGTTCATATAATGTCAAATTTAGAATAACTTTAGTTTTGCTGAGAAAGACAAATCATTGAAGTTGATAGGAAAGACCTCAGTAGCAAATTTAAGAACATAATATATGCTATTTTCCCCCTAAGTCTTATGTTTAAACATAAATAAATATAAAATCAAATGTATAATATTTCGCCGAGACTGGTTTGGCTCAGTGGATAGAGCGTAGGCTTGAGGACTAAAAGGTCCCAGGTTCGATTCCGGTCAAGGGCATGTACCTTGCTTGCGGGCACATCTCCACTGTAGGGCGTGCAGGAGGCGGCTGATCAATGTCTCTCTCTCATCGATGTTTCTGACTTTCTATCTCTCTCTCTCCTCCTCTCTGTAAAGAAATCAATAAAATGTGTTTTAAAAAAATGTATAATATTTCAATGGAAGTTTTTACCTAAAAGAGACATTTAGGTAATATATGGTCAGTTGCTAGAAGTACAGAAATGGATGGTCACAAATAAATCTTAGACTTGCTTAATACAATTTTTTATAAATGCTAAATTGAAAATTTTTCTAATTGTCAACCTATTAAAGAAAATAATCTGATAAAATTGTCGTGTTTTTTTTCTTTTTTCCTTAAAACGTATACCTGACAGAAATGTCACAGACCTTTAATACAAGTGGTTCATAATGGTAGTGAGGGGGGAAAAGAGTAGGGAAGAAAGGAGTGTAACTATCCCACCCCGACCCCATTCACAACCTCTGCCACGCGGTTACTTACACATAACCATCATTTACTTCTGTTCCCTATTTACTTGTGACTATGCATATGAGACCATTTAGAAACCACTATTCACCTAAGTTACAAAATTAAGTAAAGATTAATGATTGTATAGTTTTAAAATACTTCATAATAGGTAACTAACAAACCCTAAAATAATTTTAATATATTATTTGTACAATAAATATTAAATATCTTTTACATTCCTCTCTCTGAAAATCAAGATTTCATCTTGCCTAATGAAAATATAGCATGTAAAAAAAAAAGAAAATACAGCATATACACAACCAACTTTTCTTTTTATAAGCAATAATTCAGAAACTTAAGCCACTCCTCATCTCACAGCACACCAAATCATTTATGTTAATTTGAAATTCTGGACTTGGTTGGGAATTTCAAAACACATTTATGAAAATTAATAAAATGTATAAAAATGTTAGAAAAATATATTTTTTTAAAATACTAGAGTCCTCAATTACTGAATATAAATTCAACAATGACATAGATTCCATGATTTAAATATATTTAAACACCTATTAGGATGTAAATCCTACTTTAGCAAAAATCCTATCTAATTATATGCCAATGAAATAACCTACTAAAATGTTCCATAAACACTGAATAATGAAAATAATAAAATGCAAAAGCTTATAACTTACTACAAGATATTAGTCTCAGGTATAGTTAACTTTATTTTTAAATGAACTATTTTAGATTATAAAATTATTTAAATTAGAAATATTCATAAAACATTATATATATATCAATTATTAAAAAGAATCCTTTTTTTACAATCTCCAAAATAATAAGGGCAAATGTATTACATTTACATAACACAGATTTAAGCCTTTTAAAAATAAGTACTTGTGAGTTATCAGATGAAATGCAGAATCTTGCTCAAATATAAACAAAAATACAAAAATATTCTTTCAAGCTACATGTTCCAGTGTATAATTAGGGAGCAATGCATTTCAATTTTATTAAATTCACTAGAATATATCTAAATGAAAATAAATATCAAAGCTACATTTAAGTATTAATACATACAATACTTAGTTCTATAGAAATAAATCTGAATCTACCAGATGACTCTCAAATTAAAAATTGGGGATAGAGTATGTCTAAAGACAATGACTACTATATCCTGAGATTTCCACTATCATTAAAAAAAAAATTAATGAATGCAAATGTCAGGCAACAAAAAAATGTTTAGGAAAATGTTTACCAAGTAAGAGCAGAGGCTGGCTTTAGAGGTAGAGAATGGCCATGTGCCAAAGAGAAATCTCTAAAACAAAAATAAAGAGAAAACAAAATGGAGGCATAAGTGATATTATTCTGTGGAATAAAGCAATGATTCTCAACTAAGAGGCAATTTTGCCCTCCAGGGAATATTTGGCATTTTTTAGTTGTCACACTGGGGAAGGGAGGGAATGCTACTGCCATCTAGTGGATAGAGGCCAAGGATGTTTCTAAACATATTGCAATGTACAGGCAGCTGGCCACAACAAAGAATTATCCAGCTCCAAATGTCAATTCTACCAAAGTTGAAAAATTCTGTTGTAAAGGAAGATAAGAATAATAATAGCAATAACAGCAAGATAGTTAGTTCTTCTTTGCCTCTAATAACTACTTACTTCATGATTTTAAGCAGTTCAAAATGTGGACTTCATCCATCTTGCTTATAAAAATGTAGTATCATTTTGCTTGCCTAAAACAGAATGTCTAGACCAGAAATACCTAAAATGCTTTGCAGCCCTACTCTACGACTTCCACTAGTAAGTGATCAGATATGTTATTATAATATATATTTCATATATATTATATATTCTACACTAAATTATAACTATTATGGCTACTAAATAGAAGAGTAAAACAAACATCACAGAAGTGGAAAAATGAACACAAGAGTTGCTAAGTAAGTACAATAGAGAAAAATCAAAATCAGTGGGACAAGGGTAAAGAAAGTTTTCTTGAATAAGAGAAATGCATGAGTTGAATTTTGAAGAATAATTAGCTTATAAGAAAATTCTAGGAATGTATTTAAGCTAAGGAGGTATGATCAAGTTTTCTGAGACTAAGTTGGCTCACTACTCTATGCTATTATTTGACATAGAGAGGGAGAAAGCCATTCTCAAAAAAAAATACATAAAGGCAATCACTTAAATTCCATTCTGAAAAGTCACTTGCTTGGTAGAAATAGTAAGGAGGTATCGGGGAAAGAAGAAGAGGAAGTGGGTGTGCAATGAAGAATTCCACTTTCAAAAGCTTGCTGACATCTCTCATTTACTTAAAACCGTTTTAGGGCTAATTATGGAAACTGAGGTTGTGATTTGAGAGTAAAATTATTAGAGAACTGATGAAGCTTGCTGGCATATTCAAGTTGGAAAACTTATTCAAAATACAATGATTACTATTTTTATTATCTTATTCACAAGTCTAATTAACTTGTTCTGGCTGTTGTTTCAATATAAAAAACAAACCTGTGGCTTACATTTCTAATGAAACAATTTTTTAAAACTAGAGTTACACAAAGACTTCTGAAAATTCAGCTTTGTTTTCTAGATCTGGTCAGTTTCATAGAAATACAAATGATTTTAAAATTTAACTACAAGTGATTTTAAAAGGCCTCCAATAAGGTAATATGGGTAATGGAAAGTTAAATGAAAATACCTCATTAGTATCAAGACTAGTTACTAGACCTGGGTAAAAATACTAGAAAAATGAAGGTCCCTGAAAGCATGCAGTAATTGATAACCAGAAAGGTTATGACTTGTCCAAAATGTTCCCAAATTACTGTAACACAGAAATCTTTCTACCATTAACAAAATAAAATGTCTCATTTATCCAAAGCAAATAATTAAAAACTAAAAAGGTTGGGTTAGAATTCAGTGGTTCTCAACCTTTCTAATGCCGCTACCCTTTAATACAGCTCCACACATTGTGGTGACCCCCCAACCATAAAATTATTTTCATTGCTACTTCATAACTGTAACTTTGCTACTGTTATGAAGTAGGGGTCACCACAACATGAGGAACTATATTAAAGGGTCGTGGCATTAGAAAGGTTGAGAACCAATGGGTTAGATGATCTCATGAGTTGAGAATATAAAACTGTTCCTAAGGAAACCAATTTTAAGTTAATTGTTTTCTAATTACTTTTAGTCTAGTTGTCTGTGGAGTTGTAAGTAGGAGGAAAAAGCAACTGGTAAGTGGCCTGGCTAGCTTCCTGGTAAGAGAGAGCTCAGAAAACCTAATAAACTGCAGCAGCTAAACCAGTTAGCCTATCTCTATCACTGGGACGCCAGGGAGAGGCTTCCTGAACCAAGTATCCTGTCTTGTCTTTAGTGTATGCCTAATCGCCCAATGCACCCTGACCTTACTCTCTGTGTCCACTCTAATGCTCCCCTAGTCCGTCAGTCTGCACACTTTTACCTTACACACCGTAATGTAATTTGCTGCTATGCACATTTGAGAGCAGAGACTCTGTCTTTATTCATTATTATGATTTCTAAAACTCAGCAATGTATATGACATACAGATGACATTTATCAAATAAAAGGGTAAGTTAATATACCGTTTCCCCAAAAATAAGACAGTGTCTTATATTAATTTTTGCTCCCAAAGATGCACTAGGTGTTATTTTCAGGGGATGTCTTATTTTCCCATGAAGAAGAATATGGTACACATTTATTGTTGAACAACAAAAAAAAGGAAATTTATTACCTGTATACAGTACGGTAGTAACTGTCATCACAAACCAGCTCACTGATTGGCCACAGCACAGCCAGAGTTGTTCAGGCAGTGTGAGGTCTCTTTAAATCATGAGTCAGATGCCTTACGGTAGCTTCGAGGGCCTTATATTCCGGGGAGGCCTTATGTTCCGGGGAGGCCTTATTATCAGGGAGGTCTTATTTTCAGGGGGATGCTTTACATTATAGCGAGAGGCAAAACTGGAAGTAGGTCTTATTTTCGGGGGATGTCTTACTTTTGGGGAAACAGGGTATTCCACAACCCAGGATTAACTTTCATCCAGTATCCAAGTCTACTGTCATCTGATATAAAATTCACTAACTTTTCGAGCTAGCCCACTCAGAGTTTCTCCTCTTCTCAGGTAGACACATGTCTAAATAAAAGCAGTCTACTGCTAGGTGATCAACTCTCAATCAATACAAGCAACATCTAACGGCTAATTACTTTACACTAATCAATTACATTAACCTTCTTTTTGCAAATTTGTACTGCATAGTATCACTGAAATAATTGTCTGTACTCGTACTACTGGTATGAAGAATATTAAAAATTATTCATCTTTAGCTATTTGTTATAGGAAAATCACACTCACCTAGTCAGACCAGCTTCCCCAAGAAAACACCACCATTATTTAATATATTATTCCAAGGATAAACGGAACTAATACAAAAAAGAAAATACTTTGAAGCAGGAAAAATATTTATGTAAATATGTTCTCATTTATACAATACTAGAGGCCTAATACATGAAATTCATGCAAGGGGCTCAGTCCTCACAGCCCCAGATGCCTCGTCCCTGTGGCCCCACCCACTGGTCGTTCTGGAAGGTGGTTCCGCCATCTAGTTTAATTAGCCTATTAGCTCTTTATTATATAGGATTTCAGTTTGTAGCTGTTACAAAATAAATTGGTCTATCAATAGAGAGAGTCACTAGTGGTATCACTAAACTTTGACAACAAAAGGAGAATCCCTTTCTTATTATAAATTGATAAAATGTATGCTTTTAAATATTTCCTTCCAAAATTCTGAATTGTTATAAGCATAAGAGTTGGGAAATGTCAATAATAATTCCTTATTTTTTTGCTGGTTCTAATATCTTCCCAAATGCAAAAATGATATCACTAATAAAATATACACTTAAAAATATGACTGGGACAAATTCTGAATAGCAAAGTGCAAAATATGCTACTTTTCTTGAAAAGTGAGATGGGAATAACAATATATTAAAGTATTTGTACTTGTTTATAAGTGCATAAAGAAACTATAAAGAGATAAATTTTAAACTAACAGCAATAGATAAATGAGGGAAAAGAGAAGTGCAAAAGGGAGACTTATTTTTTTTACTACCTGATAAAATTTCTGTATTATCTAGTCAGAAATTAAAAATATACCATTATAGCTCTAGCTAGTTTGGCTCAGTGGATAGAGCACCGGCCTGAAGTCTAAAGGGTCCCGGGTTTGATTCCAGTCAAGGGCACATGTCTGAGTTGTGAGCTTAATTCCCAGTAGGGAAAAAGCAGGAAGCAGAAGATCAATGATTCTCTCTCATCATTGATGTTTCTATCTCTTTTTCCCTCTTCCTTCCTCTCTGAAATCAAGAAAATATTTTTTAAAAGATTAAAAAGAAATCTATGAGGTGATCATATGGTTTCTCTTTTAAAAAAAAAATTCTATAAAACAAAATTTTTTTAAATATCTACCATTAATGAAATGTAAGTCATCATTATAAAGAACTATCCCTACTCATTTTATTTAATATGTATCATTGATAAGAGAACTTTTGTACTTCATATATTTACTCTCTTATAATTCACTGATTCTTTCATTTTTGTAAAGTCCTTAATCACATTTATTTACCCTTTCTCTGCTACCAATATGTCATCATTAGCAATGTCTTAGTTGTATGGTAACAGTATATATTTATAACCAGCTGAGTCTGATTACAAATTATTCATCTTTAGCTATTTACTTTGTCAACAAAATTCAATGGAAAAGCAAACATTTTATTTATTAATAAAACTAGAGAAATGATTTTCTTTTTCTTCCTTATACAAAGCAAGCTAAGAGTATTTTACTATGTTCCAAAAGCTGAACAGGAAAATAAAAAGAAAATAAGCAAGGTGTAATTTCTTTCTTGGCACTTAGCTATTACAATTCTTTGGAGATTATTGTATATTTCAATAAAAAAATAACACATTTTGGGAAAATACAAAGTGACACTTTTCCAGTCTGCCAAGAAACAGAGCCCTTCTTCAACTGAAGACCTATCAAAATATGCAAGCTAATGTCATGGCAACAGAAGCACTCACCATGGTAACATCATCCTCGCTACATAGGAAAACCACTCTAATTCATCATGTACTTCAAGACAAGACATTAGACTAATTCCAATTTTCATTTTACAATCTATCCATAACATTCAATATACCTGAAAG
>PVJN01048708.1:0-15499 GCA_004026805.1 Lasiurus borealis
CTGTCCGCCCCTGCAGGCCTGGTCTCCCCCAACTGTCCTCCCCTATAGGCCTGGCCCCCCCAACTGCTCTCCTGCAGGCCTGCCCTCCATCCCAGAAGCCCTCCCCTGCAGGCCTGGTTCCCTCCCAACTGCCCTTCCTTGCTGGCCTGGTCTCCCCCAACTGCCCTCCACTGCTGGCCTAGTAACCCCCAACTGCCCTCCCCTGCTAGCCATCTTGTGGTGACCATCTTGTGTCCACATGGGGGCAGCCATCTTTAACCATGTCAGGGCAGCTATCTTGTGTCTTGGAGTGATGGTCAATTTGCATATTACTCCTTTTTTAAAAATATATATTTTATTGATTTTTTACAGAGAGGAAGGGAGAGGGATAGAAAGTCAGAAACATCGATGAGAGAGAGATATCAATCAGCCGCCTCCTGCATGCCCCCCACTGGAGCTGTGCCCGCAAGCAAGGCACATGCCCCTGACCAGAATCGAACCTGGGACCTTTTAGTCCACAGGCTGACACTCTGTCCACTGAGCCAAACAGGTCTCGGCTGCATATTACTCTTTTATTAGATTGGATAATATTACCATGTATATCAAGAGAAGAAAGGACACCTTTTTTGAGCTTTATTCCAGTTCCTATCCTATCTTTTATCTTGTTGAGAAAAGGTCAACATTTTGGCAAAAACAATACAGCAATGTTGGGTTGCAGCCTCTTGGGGGAGCTTCTTAGGTGAAATCTGACACTGGCCCCCATAGCAGAGGCAGAGAGAGACCAAAGAAAAAGGCAGTCTTTGTTGCAGATCGGTAGGTTGCAGGTTAATAAGCAAGGGGATTTACATATGAGTCCAGGTTTGGCTGGATGGAGTCTTCTGTAAGAAGGAGACATGCTCGATGTTAATTGACATTGACTTTGAATTTGGTATTTTCACATACCATCACAAATTCTGAGTTCAGGATATCTGCAAGATAATAGTTTTGGGTAATTATCTCAGAAGAAGGCTATGCAGCAAGTGTTTGAACTTCTAGGAAGGGTTTTTATTGATTCACAAGCGTACCATGTCCTGGGGTTGAATAGCTCTAACTTTTAGAAATATCTTCTTTATGTTGAGTTGAATTCTGAACCTTGTGTCATTTACTTATTACTCTTACTTCTGTCCTTGGGCTACACAAACAAATTGTCATGAAAAGTTATAGAAGAAAAACAAAGTTAGGGAAGTGATCATGAAAGTGTTCCTCCTGAGACATTTTTCTTTTTTTCAGGCTAAAAATTTCTGAACAGTTTTTCATGATAGTATATGGCTTCCCTGTTCTTCACCCTCCTGAGGACCAATTGTCGTTTCTTCTAAGAAGCTGTTGTGGAATATGTGGTTTCTTAAAACAGCACTTCCCATCCAACCTTTTCAGTTCTGTGATTCACATGGCATCTACCATTTATTGCATCACACTTCACTGATGTTGGTGGTTTGGATTGGGCTGGGCATTGGACCTGAGCTGGGAGAAAAAGAGCCTCCCCTACCAGTTCATGCTCTATGCTCTGTCAGGCAGAAGAATAGGAGAAGCAAGTACGCTGCACGAGGGTAGGGCCTGCCCCCCCAGGGTTCATGCAGTATCTCTTGCACTTCATCCCTGTTGGGTGAGTGAATGAATGATTGGGGAAGTAACTGTGAGCCTGAGCCCTGGCACTGTTAGCAGCCTCGGCTTTAGCTCCAGAGGGGAAGCCACCCTAAGAGACTGAGAGGACTTGTTGAGAGGTGCAGAGATGAGAAGAGGAGCAAGCCCAGGCAGAGTTTGAGTCCCTGGTTCCTGCTGTCCCTGAACCTTGCTGCCATCTTACAGTAAAAACACATTCTTTGCCTCAGCTAATTCCCATTGGGTTTCTGTCACTTTTATTAAGTGCTGGGTAATAATACTGACGTGGAGGCCAGAATTAAAACATTGTCTTCTGTAATATACAGTTGTGTGGAGCCGTTTTGGAGCTCCCTGGGATTGTGTCTCCTTTGTTCTTAGAATGAAGCTTTGTATTTTCATAGGTACTTTTTGAGATGCTTTCCTGAAATTAAAATTTAATATCGCTTAGTAGTTTGAGATCAAATGCATTGCTTCTGTTGCATAGCTTAGTCTTTGAATTTATAACTTTTTCTGTTCACTGTATCAGAGAATCTGAAAACTTTTTTTCTGTTACAGGTACAGAGGGACCAGGTGTCAGCATCTCTGAAGAGAGACAAAGTTTAGCTGAAAACTCTGCAACAACCATTGTTTACAACCCTTATGCTGCCCTTTCCATAGAGCAGCAGAGGCAGAAGCTGCCAGTGTTCAAGGTACATTGAAAAAGCATGTTTAGTCTGTAGACCTGCAGCTGTCTGCAAGAACTTTATATTTGGCACTCTTACTCTTAATGATTCTTTAGAACACAAAGAACTCAGAAACACCCTTATCTGAAGAGATTATCTTTTCAAAATATGTTCGTTAACCTCATAAATCTGGAAAGTCCTTAAGAATTTTTTTCAGTTAGATCTTTTATATTGAAAACTGAAAGAAATAGAATGATGTTCTTTTTTCTCTTCTTCGCTTTAAATTTTTTTTTTTAATTTTTATTGATTTTAGAAAGGAAGGGAGAGGGATAGAGAAAGAGAAATATCAATGATGAGAGAGAATCATTGACTAGCTGCCTCTTGCACGCCCCCTACTGGGGTGGGAGGATCGAACCCACAACCCCGGCATGTGCCCTTCAGTCTGGAATCGAACCTGGGACCCTTCAGTCTGCAGACCAATGCTCTATCTACTGAGCCAAACCAGCTAGGGCTCTCCTCTTTGCTTTCAATTATGGACAAGTTCAAACATACAGAAAAATAGAGAAAACAGCACAATGAACTCTATGCATACAGCTTCAACAGATTACCAACATATAGTCAATTTTGGCTTTCTTTTTAAAGGCTATTTCTTTAAACACGATTAACTGGGAATATGAGGTGGTTTCTGTTAAAGAGGTTAACTCCCAGAGACAGTGACAGAATGTTGGTGTGTTTATTGTGCACCATGTGCACATTCAGACAGTTGATTTCATTAGTATCTTGTCATCTTACAAGAGACCAGAATGTAAATTAGAATACAGAATATGTTTATTTATAGTGAGCCATAGTTCTTCAGTACAGATGGGCCCAGTCCATGGGCACATTTTCTCCCTTTTGCCAAGTCCATGTGGGAAATCATAGTGTAGTTGGGAAGGAGCTCAGAGCCAAAGACCATTTGAGGGATATTTTTTCCATATGTCCCCTGATGTAGGGTGATGAACTATACCTGCCTCACATAATGCCTCTGCAATGACCCAAGTTGTGTGGCCACCAGGACCCCTGACTCTCTCTCTCCTTTACCTGGACAGAGCTGGATGAAAGCTGCCAAGTTCTTCCACATAGGGATTTCTGTTGTCTAGACTGCTAATCATTCCTCTTTTATTTATTATATAAATATTTTTTTAATGTTACTATTGATTTCAGAGATAGACAGATGGAGAGAGGACTAGAAACATCAATGATGGCAGAAAATCATTGATTGGCTGCCTCCTGCATGCCCTCTACTGGGGATGGAGCTTGAAACCTGGGCATGTACCATGACTGGGAATCCAACCGTGAGCTTCTGGTTCATGGGTTGATGCTCAACTACTGAGCCACACCTGCCAGGCTAATTCTTCTTTTATTAATATGTTCTTTTTCCAATGGATATAAAATGGCATTCTTCTTAATTTAGCCAAGTGGCTATTTCATCAGTTTTACATGGCTCAAAGTATTTTTTTCTTTGTGATTCTTTTTATTATGAATGGGTTCACATATTTTTCATAACTTTACCAATCATTTGAACTCCCTGTTTTGTGAGCTATTAGTTTATGTCCTTTACCCATTTTCTATTGTCTTTATCCTATTCTCGTATGAATTATTATTGCATCAAATAAATAAGCCTTTTGGTCCTGCTGGATAGCTCAGTTGGTTGTTACCCAAAACATTTTATTCACATACAAACAGTCTCTGGATTTATTTCTCAGGTAATTAACCTCATCCAGTATGTGTGAATGGAAAACAGTTTGACCCTCAGGAGATGAGCTTGTGGATTCACTGTTGCTTCCTCACCATTGGGGGACACAGTTTGAGCTGTGAGGAAGTATCTGGACTGTGGAGTTCAAACCCACAAATCATTTTTGTGTTGTGTGATCTTGCTTCACTATCTGAGCTTCTGTTTTCTCTAATATGGGACTAATGTTGGTGCGTTAAATATTTGGATAACTTTTTATACTCAATTGGAATTGTATTAGCTTATACTGACACCAACAGTACCTAAGCGTTAGAAATACATTTTGATAGTTCTTTTAAAATGTTACTTTCCTACAGTGACATTTCATTTCATAATGTTTAAATGTCTTTGTTTAGATCTTTTCAGGAAATGTATGCTTCTATTTTTCAGCTTAGAAATCATATATTATACTTGATTGAAAACTATCAAACAGTGGTGATTGTTGGAGAAACAGGATGTGGGAAAAGCACGCAGATCCCACAAGTGAGTATGTATTTAAATGTGTCTCTGCACTTCAATTTGATTGGAAGGGTTTTGTAACAAGAACTCTACTTAATCGTTTGCATTTTTACTATCTTCTCTCAGAGAAGTATTCAACCCAACTGGACATATTTTTATTAAACTATTAAATTTATAATTTCTTTGATTAATACTTAAGTAACAGTCTTTGATTTATTATAATTCCACTAGTGGCCCAGTGCACAAAATTTGTGCATGGGATAGGGAGGTCCCTGAGCCCGGCCTGCACTCTCTCCAATCGAGGACCCTATGGGGGATATCTGACTGCCGGTTATTAATATTTCTTTTATGGGATTGGGCCTAAACTGGCAGTTGGACATCCCTCTTGCAATCTGGGACCACTGGCTCCTAACTGCTTACTTGCCTACATGCCTGATTACCCCTAACCCCTCTGCCTGCCTGATCTCACCCCTAAGTGCCCTCCCCTGCCAGTCTGATTGCCCCTAACAGCCTCTGCCTGCCTGATCGCCCCTAACTGCCCTCCCCTGCAAGCCTGATCTTGCCTCCAAATGCCTTCTCCTGCTGGCCTGGGTGCCCCCAACTGCCCTTTCTTGTGGCTTGATTGCCCCTAATCCTACCAACCTGATTTCGTCCTCAACTGCCTTCCTGCCAGCCTGATTGCCCCTAACTTTTTCTGCCTCAGCCCCAACCACCATGGGTTTGTTTGGAAGGAAGTCGGACATCCGGATGATGGCTGGTGGATCTGGTCTAATTAGTGTATTACCCTTTTATTAGTATAGGTAGATTATGTAGGGTAGGATTGCTTAAATTGGAGGGAAGTGGAGCCTATTTTCAGCAGGAGGAATTGCTCTTGGCAGACAAAAATACATAATCCCTATATCTGGATTGATAGCTAGTCATATGCACTATATTTCCAAACCAGTCATTAAAAATTAAACTGCTTTCTTACACCTTGCACCAAACAGCTGTTGCCTTTAAAACTCCTCCTCAGCCCCCATCTTATGTTCTGCCTTCATAGCTCACCAGATTAGGTTCTGATTGGTCGATTTCTATACCAGTTAGTGTCAAAAGCTCCGCCTCCTAGGCAGCCATTGGCTTCTCACAGTTCACCCAGATTTGGTTCTGATTGGTCCGTTTCTATGCCAGTCAGTGACTCCGGGCTTATCTCCAGGCCTGATCAGAGAGGTGGAGCTGATCAGTAACCTCCCCAGGTTTCTGGTGAATGGGCTGAACTGCTGACCTCTGGAGAGAGAGAAAGGTAAGGGCTGATCAGTAGCTGCCACGGAGGCTGCTGATCAGACCCTGCTTCTCTCTCTGGGCCTCACCAGCAGCCACAGCAGCTATTGATCAGCCCCACTTCTCTCTCTGAGAGGTCAGCAGTTCAGCCCACTCGCCAGTCCCCGCCCACCTGAGCCTGTTGCGCATGTAGCCTGGCATTTGGTCGTCCTTTTTAAAGTACACACAGAGATAGCTCAATGTAAATATCAAACATAAAAACGTTTTAGTTAGATTAAATAATTAGTTTTGGACGTTACAGACCCTGGCTCTTTATATATATAGATATTAATAATTGAATAGCCATATTTTGAAAGTAACAATGGGGACTGAGTTACAGAGGTATAATGCATAGTTTTTATCCTCAAATAATTGTAGTTGAGAGGAAGGGTAAAATGAATGTTCCTATAGCTGTAAGTAAAAATTGATTGTTAGAGAATTACAGAGGAACACATGTGAAGAGGAGGTCATGTTAAGTTACTGAGAGATTATCAGAGAATAATAATAATTAGTAATAATAAAAGCTAGTGAGAAAGAAGCACAATAAATGTTATATAAAGTAATCACTTTAAACAATATTTAATATTGCTATCTATTTTGGATTTTTAAAATGCAAATGATCAAATTTATAACAATAAATAGATGTAGCAAATAAGTATATAAATAAATCAGATAAATACATATAGTCAAATTTTATGTATACTAATATAATTTAACACCATATATACAAGTATATAAAATCTTAATTATTTAATCTAACTAAAACATTTGTATGGTTGATATTTACATTGAGCTATCTCTGTGTGTACTTTAAAAACCTTTGTTTGCAGATTTTGCTCTGTTCCCTTTTTTCCCTTTCCCTTCTTATCACTGTTCTGAGTGACTCATGGATAGGTTTATTCCTTGAAGCAGCCGTAGTACATGAAAATTTTTAAGACTGGGGAGTCAGAATGTTGAATTCTGCCTTGGTTCTTCTGATTTTCAGCTCTGATGTGAACGTAAACAAGTTACCTAACATTCCAAGCCTCAGAACCATCATTTGCAAAATAATTTTCAAAGTATCTGTTGGAACAAGAACCACCTGTCATTTCTTTTCTCAGTGATTTTAACACAATAAAATGTGACCTCAGGGGAGATGGTTCTGGAGAGATAGTGTCAGATGTATACTTAGATGTGATTTTATTTGTAGTACCTTGCAGAAGCTGGCTGGACAGCTGAAGGAAGAGTTGTAGGCGTGACCCAGCCTCGAAGAGTGGCTGCTGTTACGGTGAGTTTCTGTTTTTTTTTTTTCTTTTTGTATTGCAGACTCCATCTGTATCTTCTATTTCAGTGACTTATTTTTTCTTGTTTCCTAAAAGCTCCAAATGAATATGACATTACTCCTTAAGAATTTAATTCTTCAGTTTAAAAAGAACTATGACCCATTATTTTTATAAAATTGGCACCTGTAATTATGAACTTTTAAAAATATATATATTTTATTGATTTTTAGAGAGAGAGAAAGAAAAACATTGATGTGAGAGAAACATCCATCTACTTCCTCCTCATGTTCCCCAACCAACTGAGCCACACTGGCCAGGGCACATTATGAATTTTTAAAATAGTAACAAAGTACAGAGGAAGTTAAACAACAAAAACAAACAACAAAGAGGAAAAAACCCCAAATCTCACCATTCAGCAAAAAGATTGTAAACATTTCTGAACAATATTCTAAGCTTCTCTTTTATGTTCACTGAAGTTGAATATTTGGCTGGATGGATAGAAATAATTTTTTAAAAATGGGATCATAGCCATATATTTGCTTCTGTTGAATTTAACAGAAAAGGAAATGGAAGTGAAATATATAGAACTTTGGGTCAATATTTATTCCCCACAAGATAATTTTTTAAATCTTGAAAATAGATAAAAAAGATTAGAAAAAAGCTTTAGGATGCTTCCTATTTTGAAACTATGTAATATCTAGTTTCTGTTCAAAGAGTAAATTAGCATATTTATTCTTTCCATCTTTTCTCCTCCATTTGTTATAGATGCAGTTCTATAATTTTTATTTTAATATTTATAAATGTGTATTCTTTTTTGTAATCATAACTATCACAGATGTTTAATTCTAGTTCGTTTTAATGTTCTTCACTAAATACTTCCTTGTTTTGCCAGTCTTGACTTGCTCATGTTGCTTTATTTCTTTATTGACTAAATTTTATGTGCCTGAGAATGTTTGATTATGTTTTTTGCTAATATAAAATTCTTGATTCCACTGCATCTCCCTGGAAATTGCAGACATTGCTGTCTTGCCTTTGCCATAGAGGATCCCTATGCAGAAGTCTAAGGTCCATTGGGGGTTTTTCCCCCGTACTTCCTGGCTTACTTTTTCTGCTTGAATACTTTAAAGATTGTTTTTGCACCAGGATGTTCTGATACTGATTGCTATCTCATTTTTTCTTAAATATGGAAGAACTTTTAATCTTCAGATTCACATCTCTTTATATCAAGCTGATTTTCTTTTGTTATTATCTTGAAAATTTTTTCTGTTGCTTTTATTCTCTAAGAGTATCCATTAAGTGTATATTAAATCTCCTTTGTCTGTTTTTAGTATTTATTACCATCACTGGAATCATGTACTCTTCCACTTTGTTTTGTGAAATTTCTTTAAGTCTGTCCACAGTTTTCAAATTTATTCTGTTTTGATTCCTTTATATTTCTACTTAGGTCTCATAATTATTTGTTTGAATTTTTTTTCTTAATAGATAGAGAAGCAAATATTTAGACAATTTTAAATATGACAATTTTAAAAAGCAGATAATGCCACAGAATTTTTTTTAAAAATCGAGAAAAATAACAGTGTTTTTATTAATTAACTGCCTGACACATTTCTGTACATTTTTTTAATGTAATTTTTGACTGCTTTTTTTATTGATTACCTCTTTATATGACAACTAGAGGCCCAGTGCATGAAATTTGTGTACCTGAGGGGAGGGCCCTCAGCCCAGCCTGTGCCTTCTTGCAGTTCGTGAGCTCTCGGGGGATGTCCAACTGGGGGATGTCTGACTGCCTTGGAGACGGGAGAGGTTCCCGCCACCACTGCTGCACTCGGCAGCCATGAGTCTGGCTTCTGGCTGAGCGGAGCTCCCCCTGTAGAAGTGCACCGACTATCAGAGGGCAGCTCCTGCGTTCAGTGTCTGCCCCCTAATGGTCAATGCATGTCATAGCAACTAGTCATTCCACTGGTTGATATGCATGTTAGTCTTTTATTATATAGGATGGGATGAACAGTAAAGCAGTATTTTAGTGCTACTCTAGCATGGTTGATTCAGATTTGCTTTTTATTATTGACACTGTGTTCCTTTAATTTTGTAACTGGTATTTTTATAGCATTGTATAAATTTTAGGGATTGTTCTCAAATTTGGGAAAAGCCTTCCCACTGTCTTTTGTGTCTTGACTGGCTTCTGGTATGTATGTTTGAGACCTTGTTTCTCTTTGATTCTTTTTTTGACTTTGCATCTGTTCCTTACACTGTTTTTAGCTTAAGCTTATGATTTCTTTGAAACTGGATTTCTTTCGCTGAAATGTCCTGCTTGTTTGGGTAATACTTGTAAAGTTTCTTTTTAAACTGCTTTTTTGCTTATGTTCCTTTCTTTCGTTTTTCTTCATTGGTTTTAAGGAAATGGGCTTGTGTTAATATTTTTAAAATTTATTTTAAATTAGGCAGAATCTTTTTTTCAAATGTTTTTATTGATTTCAGAGAGAGGGGGAGAAACATTGATTGGCTGCCTTTTGCAGGCCCATACTAGGGTTGAGCCCACAACACCGGGCATGTGCCCTAATTAGGAATTGAACCAGCAACCTCCCCGTGCCTGGCGATGACTGAGCCACACTGGCTAGCTTGTGCTAGTACTTTTAATGACTGCAGCATTGTGAGGTTGTACTGGATAATGAACAGCCTCTCACCAAATCTCTCATCCCTCTTTGCTGGGGGATCGGATGGAGATCTTGTGGTACACCCTTTAATGATTTAAGAGGTCTGTAATGGCTCAAGATCAAATTCTCTAGGCTCTCTGATTTGGGATTTGCTGCTTGCTCCTGATTGCCTGCCTTTCCCCCTTAATTCCTTTCCCTTGTGATTCTTTGCTTTCAATGTGGGTCTCCCTCTGAGACATTTTGTGTGTCTTCAGGGCCTGGGCACATTGCTGCTTCTGTCTTCCGAATACAAGGATTGTCAACCCTGCCTTTAGGATGGTAACACAGAGGGAGCCAGCAGCCTGCTCTGGTTGTGAGGAGGCTGGGGCTTCTCTTCTAGGTCCAGACCTCACAGTATTTGGCAGTGTCCTTCCTAAGTAATTGTTTGGGCTCCTGGTTGTTTCCTTCTTTCATTGAAGATGGTGTTTTTGGTTGACAATATGTTTTATTTCTTTTGTTGTTTTAAATTAGCTCTGAGAAAGGGCCATCTTTACCTGGACAGGAACTTCTGTTTCCTTGAGTTTTAATTATTGTGTAATACTTCTCCCCAAAGTTCATTTTCTTACTGTCTTCAGGTTAGAAATTATTGATAAACATTTCCCAAGTCTTACGTATGTGTAAAAATAGAGATAACAGTTTGGAAACCACTTAACCTTTTACATTACAAGAGATGACTCAGTTCCTTTAATTTTTCCTATTTATGGTTTGGGATCCCAGCTCTTAATCAGTTTGGATTTTAGTTCCAAATTTGTAGCCATGGATAATTTCCATGAAACCACATGCTTTCTATGTGAAGAACCCAAAGTGTATAAATTAACCGTGTAATATTTATAGAGCTGTCAGGTTTGAAATGCTACATCTCAAGAAGTACTTCGTGTGCAGACTGTAATCTGAAAACAATCTCAGAGCCTAGAACAGATTGTATAAGCAGTTACTTCATCTCTGTGAGAGGCAGTTACTACTCAGTATGTTTTATTTCACTTTCTCTCTTTAGGGTATCTAACCTACCTCATGGGTTGTGTGCATCTTTAATGATACACAATTTGTGAAAGTTTGGAGCACAGTACTAGCAGGTCATAGGTGTTCAGTGATTTTTTTTTTTTTACATCCCTTTCCCTCTGTTTTTGTCAAAAAGTAATATTTATCCTGTCTAATTGGTGAGTTTATTGGGAGTAGAACTTAATAGAGGTAAATATCTATGAAAAAGCCAGTAGATTATGACCTTTTGAATATTAAGTGGTTTGGTCATAAATAAAATTTTTAAAAAAGAGTTTGAGGCCCAGGTTGGGTAGATCAGTGGGTTAGAGTGTTGTCCTGCTACACCAAGGTTGTAGGTTTGATTTCCAGTCAGGGTACATACCGGAATCAATCAATGAATACATAAATAAATGGAACAACAAATTGATGCTTCTCACTCTCTGTCTCATTTTCTTTCCGTCCCTTCCTCCCTCCTTCTCTCTAAAATTAATAACAAAAAAGTTTGGTAACAAAATACATATTTTTGTAGCAAATGTATATAAACAATGAAATAATATTTGGCAGTGGCCTTTCCTAAGTAATTGTTTGGGCTCCTGGTTGTTACCTGTTGGCTTCTTCCTTGTATATTATATTTTTTGGAGAGGGTTGGTTCATTTATGCTGCTTCTTATAAGCCTCTTTTCCCCATCAACTCCTAGTATGTCTATGTACACATTCTCTATTTGTGCCATTTTCTGAGATTTGTTGTGTAATGATCCATAGGGTTGAAATTGAAACAATAACAAAACTACCCTGGTGAAACACTGGTTATTGGGAAATATAACCTGCATAGGTAGAGCCATCTAGGATGAATTTCTAGTTTTATGTGATGTTTTGAAAGACTGTGAGGTGTAGACCAGCTGCTGGATGATTGATTCTGTTTTGGCCTACCAGGTCTATAATTTTAAGTTGTTAAGCAGAACCACTCCTGATCCTCATTTGCTCTTGGATTTCTTAAACACTGATGGCCAGATAACTCCTTGGCTTGGGGACCTACGTGCTGGGACACTGGGCTCCTGGGCTTGAGGGTGCTGTGGCCCAGTGGCCATAGCAGTAAACTCTGCTTCAGGACACCTGTGCCCGCCCACATTCCAAGCCCAAGACTCAGGAAGTACATGGGCAAGTGGCTTCACATTGGGGAGATGTGCCAGGTCTCCAGGGAATCTCTGTAATATTGCTCCCCTTTGTGTGTGTTTTTTCAATTAGGTCATTTATATAACAAATGTTACACTCTTTATTTTCTTTTAAACTAAATGTCAAACATTATTGCTCTTTCACTTTTATATGTATTCATTATTTCAGATATTTTCTATTAATAAGGTAATAACTTGACTGTCCTTGGAGAAGTAGGAGATTTTGCTGTCAGATTCTTTTTTTCAATTTTTTACACTCACCTTTTGTCATATATGGGTGGGTAAAAAATCAATAATTTATGGTCTTCATAATATATTATGTACTTTGTTTTCTAAATTAACTTTATTATGTTAACTTGGATTCTTGTTTAATCTTCTCAGTTTATCTGCCCTTTTTTATTTTTTAATCTTCATTCTTGTCTTTATTTCCTCTTTTTAATTGTTTTGGTAGCTGGGGCACTGTTACACATTGTTGTAGATTGTCTTGCTTTGGAAACATTATTCTTTTTTTTTAATTAAACATTTATTATTCAGATTATTACATTTGTTTCTCTGGAAACATTATTCTTTTGCTTGAGAGGGAAAATGAATTTGGCCCAGTATTGAATTTGATCATTCCTGTTCCCTGCCTTTATGGTCCAGTGGAAGGTGCTTTATTTCAAGGCATGAAGACATGAAAATTTGTGCCTGGTTGGTATATGAAAGAATAGAGAAGGCTTTAGAAACAGAGTGAATCTTGTCATTTCTTCTGCTTCCCTTTTTGATTTGGAAATTTCCCAGGAAATTTTGAGCTGAATTTGTAGCTCAACGTAAATAACTGGCATACCTAGGTTTTTAAATTTTGCTCATTGTCCTTCATCTTTTGAGTTTCACCTGTCATTTCTTTGATCCTGATCTGTGACATCTTTTGGGGATTTTGTTTTTATTGTGTATGTCCTTACAATTTGCCTCAAGTTGATTATAGGATGAGGTGAGATATATAAAGTTAATAAATCACAAAGGTTATCACACTTGTTCTCTAATAACCTGCCCTTTTAAATTTCCCACTGTGTTCACATACTATTTAAAAATAAGTGACCTTTATATTTAACTTAGTATGTGCTCTGTGCAGTAATTTCTATGTCTCTATTTTCAGCATGATCTTTCTTCCCAAAGGTTGCAGGGAGAGTAGCTGATGAGAGGGGTGCAGTGCTTGGCCATGAGGTGGGCTACTGCATCCGCTTTGATGACTGCACTGACCCGCTGGCTACAAGAATTAAGGTGAGGTGCTCAAGCTGCTTTTCCTAGTGTGAATAAAGAAGATGATTATTTGGGGGGAATTACCATGGCCCTCAGGGAATTTAGTCTGCTGGGAGGTACAGAGCCTTGACTCTTAGCCTTTAAAGGACCTTGAAAGGAAGATGAAGCCCTTGGTTCTACAGAAGAGGTTGAGGACCTGGGAGGTTGAATAACTTACCTAATGTCATGTGCCTGTCAGTAATAGAACCGGGACTCAAAGCTGTCCTTTCCCATGTGTTTTTACTATTTTCCAACGATCCACATAGCTGTCTAAATACAGAAAATTGCCTATAAAAAGGCCTAAAAACAGGGACAAGGTAGTATAAATTGAAAAGTGTAGAATTTAATTTTACTAGTTAGGCCTTTCTAATTTTTACATGAAAATGAATTTTACGTGTTTTTTTGTTTGTTTACCTACATGCTATATTAAAATACAATCAGTATCAATAGTAATTAATATACAGTCAACTCAACAGAATGTCTACTGGATACCACTATGCTGAAATCAAAGTCTAATCACATAGTATCCTAAAAGCATGAATGAGAATGCTCAGATGAAATGAAAATTGGTTATTAGAATCTCAGTTAACCTCTCAATTTGTAACAGAGGCAAATTGGAAATAATGAGATGAGTTAAATGAACAATGGAGTAATTTGTAAAAAATAGAGATATTGTTTTCCAAATTTCTGTATTTTGTTACCTTTATATTCATTTTACTAGGTAAAGGAAATATTGTTCTGTACCTTTAAATATATTTAAACTAGCTAATTTTTAGATAAATTTCAGTGGATTATGTAACCGAAAGGTTATAATTTCAAGGTACTCATTTCTTAACTGGTAGCTTTTCATTGGTGTCAGGTTCTCAGTTTCACTCCAGTGTGTCTATGTGGCAGCTGTACCAGCTGTAAGAAAAAAATTATGGGAATGTATCTTGCTCTTATAAACAAAAAGCAAAAACACTAAGATACAGCATGTGAGGGAGATAGTTAGCCTTATTAAAATACTGAACTGTTTGGGTGAGAGTCACAATGTCTAATTCTTGCTGCATATTTCTAAAGCATTTTGTAAACATTCATTAATTCTAAATGATAATATCTGACATTCCTGAACACTGTGTCCTGGGCCCTGTGCTAAACACTTTATGTGTGCTATCTCAATTCTCAGTAACCCTTTGAGGTAGATACTTTTATTATTTCCATTTTACAGAGGAGGAATCGGGCTCAGAGAGGGAGTGACTTGCCCAGGGTTTGCCCAGCTAATAAGATAAAGGCAAGATCTGAACTCCCAGCAGTCTGACACAGCCCATGTTCTTAACTACAGTTCCTTTTACCTCCCTCAAATACTGTAATACCAGTTGAAGCTGAGATTAATCACCTCAAGAGCCGCAAGTCCATAGTTTTTGGGACATTTTAACAAGTTATGTCATACTCATAGCATTCCCTTGGGCAGACATAGGTTTGTCTTTACTGCCTGCTCAGCAGTACCGGTGGTGTGCCGGCCCCGAGGAAGTGAGGCTCAGCCGATACGTAGATAGTAAATGCAGGTGAGATTCAGCTAAAAGAATGCAGACCCCAGCTGGAGAGTTCATGTTTGAAGTCTTGTTTGTGAACAGTTCCATTGCTTGATAACTAAAATGCTGGGGCATTTCTTCATTGTCCTTTGTGGGAATTGTCTTGTACACTTGCTAGTAAAGAGGTTGTTTAGTTGCACTTGAACTTTTTAGAAAAGAAATCATTAATGTATAGTATAAAAGAATTATTTCTAAAACTTTTGTGTTTTTGTTTTTTAGTTTCTGACGGATGGAATGTTGGTCAGGGAAATGATGGTTGATCCTTTGTTAACAAAATATAGGTAAATGTCTTTTTCTTACGATAACCTTCCTAAAGTTTCAAAAGTACAGTATATAAGTAGATTGAAAAGGCAGTTGTGTTAGTAGCTGAGGTTCATGGCTGTGCTTGGCTGCCCTAAAGCTTTGTCCTTACCTTGGCTGTTTAGATCCTTTAAGTTTTTCTCAGACTTTACAGACAGAAAAGGAAGTTAAAATCCTTGATGTTATTTGAACAGTCTGTGGACTTGCCCTATTATGTGCCAGGATTAATAGTATCTTTGGAATTGCAGCACAGAACTGGGCAGCATTTTATTGAATGTAATACTCAGAGTCCAAATAATTATACTTTCTCTCCCTTTGTGTGTCTCTATCACTCAAGGCGTTAAAATTGTCCATCCAAGCTCTGGCTTTCTGGGAAAGGATGTCACATTTGACTCCCTGGTACACATGCAACACAGCTGTGATCATGTGGCCCTTTGTGTT
>PVJN01048709.1:0-15587 GCA_004026805.1 Lasiurus borealis
CCGCAGGGCTGGCGCGGGGGCGGGGCTCCGCGCGGTGACGTCAGCAGCAGCTGGAGCGGGGATTACCCCCTGCCGCTGACGTGCGCGCCCGGAACAATCGGGAAGGTTCGGCGGAAGGGGATTCCCCGCCCCCCCTGCAGCCTCTGCGCCGGCCCGGGCCCCGCCTGGCGCCGCCCCCCACGTCCCCCGGGCCTGCACGGTGGGGGGTCCCCCCACCCCGAGGACGAGGCCGGGACGCCGCGCCGGGGGCGGCCGCGCAGCCCAGGGTCGGGGCAGCGGCGCGGGGCCCGGCGGACGCGGGTCACGGCCTCGCGGCGCGCGGCTCCACGCGAGGGAGCGCGGGCGGCGCTGGCCGGTGTCCCCGCGCCGATGCCCCCGCCCTGGGCCCGCGGGAGCCGGGCTGCCGCTAACGGAGGACGCTGCTGGGCGCGGGGCGCAGCCTCCCGGGATGGGGGGGTTCCCCGGGGCGATTGATTGATTGCTTGACTGCGGGGGGCAGGGGTGCTGAGCCCACCGCCCTGCCGCCCGCGCCGCTGTCAGTGGGGGTCGCGGCAGCCGCCCCGCGTGGCCCCGGAAAACACTTTGGACGCCGGAGCCTCAGCCCGGCCCGAGGGAGGCGAGCCGCTGCTGCGCCACGGGGACGGGGGGGGGGGAGGGAAAGCCCGGGAAATCTATCTATATCTATATATCTATATCTATATATCTACATATCTACATATCTATATATGTATTTATATATCTATATCTATATATCTATATATGTCTATATATATCTATGTCTATCTATATATATATCTATATACATATATCTATATCTATCTATCTATATATACCTATATATATCTATATACCTGTATATATCTATATCTATATATATCTACATATCTATATCTACATATCTATATATGTATTTATATATCTATATCTATATATCTATATATGTCTATATATATCTATGTCTATCTATATATATATCTATATACCTGTATATATCTATATCTATATGTCTATATAAACATATATAGGTATATATAGATATATATATAGTGTGTGTGTAGAATAATAAAAGGGCCATGTGCTAATGGGACCAGACAGCCATGGTCCTTCCGGATGCCCTTCAGGACCAAGCGGATGGGTGGCTGGGGCATCCAGACTAACCCAGGCCCGGGGCAGGCAGCAGGGGTGGGTGATGGGGCAGCGTCCTCCCCTGATGGGCCCGGTTACCCCTCAGACAGAAGCCAGCCTGTGGCTCAGACCCACTCCAGGCGGAGGGGGCCTAAGCCCGAGGGCTCCTGGGCCTGCCGGGCTGAGGGACCCCCCTCCTATACCCCCACCCCACCCCCAATGCACGGATATTCATTCACCGGCCTCTAGTATAGATATAAATTTTTTTTAAAAAAGACACGAATCTAGCAGTCATTCCTGCCCAGGGGCCTCTCAGGCAAACCGCAGGGGATAAGCCTAAACCCGTGGTCGGCAAACTGCGGCTCTGGAGCCACAGGCAGCTCTCTGGCCCTTCGAGTGTGTCTCTCCCACCAAACACCACGGCCTGGGCGAGTCTGTGTTGAAGAAGTGGCGTGAGAAGACGTTTAAGTTTAAAACATGTGGCTCTGCCCTAACTGGTGTGGCTCAGTGGATAGAGCGTCGCCCTGCGGACTCGAGGGTCCCAGGTTCGATTCCGGTCAAGGGCATGGACCTTGATGGCTGGCACATCCCCAGTGGGGGGCGTGCAAGAGGCAGCTGATGGATGTTTCTCATCGATGTTTCTAGCTCTCTATCCCTCTCCCTTCCTCTCTGTAAAAAATCAATAAAATAATATATTAAAAAAAATGTGGCTCTCCCAGGAAATCCCACTTGCGGCCTGTGGAGATTTGGCTCTCGGACTCTGTGGATTCAGGAGTTTGCCGACCCCTGGCCCAAAACAAACCACCTGCCCGCAGGGCTCCTGCCATGGAGCCAGCTCCTCCAAAGGAGGTCCTGGAATTCTCCTTCTCCCCATAGGCTGGAGGCCTCCCGCAACCAATGGGAACTTCGCGCAGCTCCGACCAATCACATGGCTGTTCTCTGACCAATCAGGGACAGTGCCTTTGGGATCAATCATGAGGATAGACCAATCAGGAATCAGGAGTGGGGACTTGTGTCTAAATCCGCTTCCGGGTGGCTGTGTGCCACACTGTCTTTTTTTTTTTTAATACATACATTTTTTTAAATATATTTTATTGATTTTTCACAGAGAGGAAGGGAGAGGGATAGAGAGTGAGAAACATCGATGAGAGAGAGACATCGATCAGCCGCCTCCTGCAAGCCCCCTACGGGAGCTGTGCCCGCAACCAATGTACATGCCCTTGACCGGAATCGAACCTGGGACCTTTCAGTCCGCAGGCCAACGCTCTGTCCACTGAGCCACACCGGCCTCGGCAGTGTGCTGATCTCCGTAATGGGTCCCTCTCCTCATTGGTTTTCAAAAGGGGAGAGCCCATGCCCCTTCGTCCCCATGCCTGGAACAGTGCTGGCACACAGGTCGCCCCCACTTACCCCCTGGATGAGCAAAGCACTGGAGGGAGGCAACAAAGACATTTTGACGCCGACAAGATAGGAAGAATCCCTCCCGCTCGACAAGATAGAAAGTATTTTCTCTTCAATTTAAAAGTCATGTAAAAAAAAAATGAGAGGTGATAGAGTGTCATTTTGACTTTGACAAGATCTGTGTCACCTTTCATCATGGTGACATCTGGTGATAAATTTGATCAATAAATTTGTTATTCACTTCAATTTTTAAAAAAATATATTTTATTGATTTTTTTACAGAGAGGAAGGGAAAGAGATAGTTAGAAACATGGATCAGAGAGAAACATGGATCAGCTGCCTCCTGCACACCCCTCACAAGGGATGGGCCTGCAACTAAGGTACGTGCCCTTGACCAAAATCGAACCCGGGACCTTTCAGTCCACAGGCCTTCTCTCTACCCGCTGAGCCAAACCGGTTTCAGCTAATTTCAATTTTTTTAAGCATAAAAGTAGTATGTGCTTGGTAGAAAAAGCTTCACAGACGCAGAAAAACAAAAGCAAATGAAAATTGTGGGAACCTCTTTCCACTTCCCGCGTGGTTCAGGGTTCGGGTTCTGAAGGAGGCCACACGCAAACGAAATGAGAGACTAGAGAATATTAATTTGGCGATGTTGGGGATCAGGTGGGAGCCTTCCTCTAGTGGAAAGGACTGCCACCTTCCTTTGGCCTTGCCATCCCTTTTATTCAGGTTTGGAATCCACCCTTTGCCCTGAAGCAGGCAATTCCAGTCACAAGTAGATTATCTTATCAGCCAGGAATGACATGATGATTTGATGGGGAGGTTCATTGTCTCCATTAGATAGGGAGTGGCTGGCTTTGACCTTTCAGAGCTTCAAGGTTGACCAGCCTTCTGGCCTCCTGTTTACATCCACTTAGTGAGAACAATGTTTGGTTTCTGACAGAAAGTTACGTGTAATCCACCCAGAAACGATGGCCCTTACACATGAAGGTGTGCCTTCACGGGGCCCTTGCACATGTCTGTGTCAGAGTGGATATACAGCGTGGTACCCATCTTTTACTTCACGTGTTCTAAAATGTCCCCTACTTAATCTGTTTTCTATTTTGTTTCTGTTCCATCTTAAGGATTAACATAACATTCGCGTTCTCTCCCATCACTGATGTTTCTGTCTCTCTTCCTCCCTTGCCCTCTCTGAAGTCAGTAAAAACGTTTTTCAAGTAAAGATGGGATGGTAAGAAGGAAAGAGACATGGCTGCCCAACACCCACTCTCACTGCAGCAATGGGCCAAGGGCACCGTGGACAGATAACCACATGAAAATGGCGGCGGCGCCAAAACCGGTGTGGCTCAGTGGATAGAGCGTCAGCCTGCGGACTGCAAGGTCCCAAGTTCAATTCCAGTCAAGGGCATGTATCCTGGTGGCAGGCACATCCCCAGTGGGGGGCGTGCAGGAGGCGGCTGATCCATGTCTCTCTCTCATCGACGTTTCTAACTCTCTCTCTCCCTTCCTCTCTGTAAAAAAACAATAAAAAAAAATATTTTTTTTTAAAAAGGAATCATTGACCAGCTGCCTCCTGCACACCCCACCCAGGGATGGAGCCCACCACCAGGCATGTGCCCTGACCAGGATGGGGACTATGACCTCTTGGTTCCTAGGTCGACACGGAAACAACCACTGAGCCACGCGGGCCGGGTGGAAAGTACCGGTTTCCGGTTTCCTTCACTTTACCTGCACTTGCTTTCCTAGCAGATTCACTGTCCGTCACAGCCCAGCAAGAAATACTTAGTGTCTGTCCGGTAAAAGCAGGTGGGCTAGCTGGACGGACGCTCATTAAATGCCCTCTTTGTAACCGTCCCAATGCCCGCACAGTTCCCAGCCGCCCTCGGGGCACCTGCTGGCCGTGGCGAAGGTGGTGAAGGTCACGGTCACCTCCGCCTCCCCCGCAGGCTCCGGTTCCCGCCCACCCCGCCCTGCACGCCCACCTGGAGGGGAATTCCGGAGGGAGAAACCCCTCACAGAAATGCTAATGGATTGAGGTCTCAAGATCTGCAGGTGGGAGGAGGCCAGACCTGATGGAGCAGTGGTTCTCAACCTTCCTAAGGCCGCGGACCCTTGCATACAGCTCCTCATGGGGTGGTGACCCCCAACCATGAAATGTTGCTCCTGTGATGCATCGTGATGTAAATATCTGCATTTTCCGCTGGTCTGAGGCAACCCCTGGGAAAGGGTCGTTCGACCCCCTCAAAGGGGTCGCGACCCACAGGTTGAGAACGGCTGGGATGGACTCTCCCATGGGTCTCAGCCTGGGCTTTGTCTGGAGGGACCCGGCTTTCGAGGGAGCACCTCCCTGCGGTGGGGACTCTCCGGTGGAAAGGCCCAGGGTCCAATTACCGATTACACGTCTCCAAACTGGGGGTGTCTCTGGCTTCTGGGCTATTTCTCCCACGCCCCTCCGCACCGACTCCCAGCCCCCACCCACTCTCTCTTCAGGCCTCTGACCCGTCCTCACGGCGGGCGGCACCCAGCACCCAGCTCGCTGAGATCCCTGACTTGGCACCGTCCTCCCACCTTCTGGCCTCGACCACTCGCCAAACAGCTTCCAGAGCAGCAGCAGCAGCTGCCCCTTCAGGGACGAAGCTCCCACTCCCCCCGCCCCCCGATGGACCGAGGGGAGCCCCATCCCTCTGGCCTCCTCGCCACGGGTGGAGCGTTTGTATTTGAGCCGAACGGAGGGCCTGCAGGAAAGCAGGATGGCAAAGGCCCTTGACCGTGACCGTAGCCAGGTCAACCTGGGAACCAGGAGGTCAGGGTTCAATTCCCAGGCAGGGCACAGGCCCGGTGGGTGGGCTGGATCCCTGGTGTGGGGTGGGCGTGCAGGAGGCAGCCGATCAGTGATTCTCTCTCAGCATGGATGTTGTTTTCTCTCTCCCTCCGCCTTCCTCTCTGACATCCATGGAAACAGGACGAAAGAATAAGATTCCATGGCCGAAACCAGTGTGGCTCAGTGGATAGAGCGTCGGCCTGCGGACTGAAAGGTCCCAGGTTCGATTCCGGTCAAGGGCACATACCTTGGTGGCGGGCACATCCCCAAGTCAGGGTCATGCAGGAGGCAGCTGATTTGTTTCTCTCTCATCGATGTTTCTAACTCTCTGTCCCTCTCCCTTCCTCTCTGTGAGAAATCAATAAAATATATTTTTAAAAAAGAAGATGAAGGTGGGAGAAGGTAATGAAGGTGATGAACAAGACCATGCCTCTGTGGAGGGCGGCCGTGCCCCTGGGGTCTCAGACACAGGCCTTACAAGGTGTGGCACCTGCAGGCAGGTGAATACAGTACAGGGTGGGGCTGGCTCCATGCAAAGGTCGCCTCTCATTACAGCCTGAGGCTGCCTCCCCGTGACCTGCCCAGCTAGGAATTTATGGATCAGCTCCCCGCCCGCCCCTATGAGGTGACCTTAGGCTCCATAGACTCCCGAGTCCCTTCTTTCCCAGGTGCCCCAGCTGCCTGCTCCGAGGCCAGGCCAGAATCCGGGAATAGCCACGCCCTTCCTCCATCGCGTAAGAACCGAGTGTCACGTTACCCACCCAGGAAGAGGCAAAACTGGCCGTGGGAGCTGAAGAGAAAGCTCCTTACGAAGCAGGCCCAGCTGCCGTGGCTCTGTGGTTGAGCGTCGACCTTTGAACCAGGAGGTCAGGGTTCCATTCCAGTCAAGGGCTGGATCCCAGGTGGGGGCCTGCAGGAGGCAGCCAACCAGTCATTCTCATCGTGGGTGTTTCTCTCTCTCCCTCCCTCTCCCTTTCTCTATAAAATCAATAGAAATGAATTTAAAAATAAATGAATGAATGAATACACTTTTTTTTTAAGTGAAACTATTTCTCAAGGCAGCTCTTCCAGAGCGAGTCAGACCGCAGGGAGGGGTCACCGCACAGGTGGGGAGCGGCCGTCGCTCTGAAAACAAGGGCTTCGCGGTGTTTACTCCGAGCCAGAGGCTACCCTGGGCGCTCCAGGCACTGTCCTCCTCCTCCTCCCTGCTGTGCTGTCCTCCGGGTAAGGAAACTGAGGCACAGGGAGGGGAAGTGGCTTCCCGAGAGCCACCCACAGTGGCAGGGAGAGGGGAGAGGGGGAGGGGGGAGAGAAAGGGGAGGGAGAGGTATTCCTTCATGGTTACCAGGAGCAACCACAGGTAACCTTTGTGGAAGGCGTGGTTTCAGTGTTCTGTTCTCCTTGAGGGCAGGTGCGGTTTGGTATCTGAGAGGTCTCAGCCTCCCTCTCTCTCTCTCTCTCTCTCTCTCTCTCTCTCTCTCTCTCTCTCTCTCTCTCTCTCTTTTCTTCCACAAACTCTCCCTGTGGGTGAAAGGTGTAAGGTTTATGATGGAGAGACAGGTGGCAGCTGTCTGCGTCTGGACGTGGAACGATGTGGGGAGATGCGGGAAGATGCGGGAATAAGAGTGCTGGTGAGCGGGTCCAAGAAGAAGAGTTGGCTGAGCAGCCTCCACTTCCAGCAGCCTGAGGGGCCACCCCCGCAGGAGGGCGGCTCCTGGGAGGCTCTGGCTCCCCAGGGGGAGGGAGAGGGTCCAAAGGGGACGCTCGGGGGCCCGGGGCCCAGTGCTCAATGCCCCGTGCTCAGTGCCTGGTACTCAGTTCCCGGTACTCGGTGCAAGGTGCTCAGTACTCAGTGCCAGGTGCTCGGTGCCCAGTGCTCAGTGCCAGGTGCTCAGTGCTCAGTACTCAGTGCTTGGTGCTCAGTGCCAGGTGCTCAGTACTCAGTGCTCAGTGCCAGGTGCCCGGTGCCCAATGCCTGATGCCCAGTGTCCAGTGCCCAGAGCTCGGTGCCCGGTACTCAGTACTCAGTGCCCGGAGCTGGGTGCCCGCCAGGCCCCGCACCTGCGCGTGGGGCGGAGGAAGGGGTGGCGGAGCCCGTCCTCGGGAAGTGTGTGCGACAGGCCTCACCGCACACCCGGCCTCCGGGGGTGGGAGAGCCGTGCACGACGCCCCTCCCCGGGGAGACCTGCGTCCGCTGGACGTGCGGCTGCCCAGCACCTGGGCCCGAAAGGCCGCTGGGCTGTGGGCCGAGGACGGAGGAACCGCATGGCAAACGACCGCGTACAGTGCGAGGACGGACCCACCCCGAGCACCTGAATCCGTGGCAGCGAGGGGCTGGCCTCGGGGGACATAGGTGGACGGACAGGCGGACGGTCGGTCGGACAGACAGACAGACAGACAGATCTGGAGCAGCACGGAGCTTGGGGAGGCAGCACCACTGCACCCACCGGGTGAGAGGCTCCGCTGGCTGAGGGCCGCTCCCCTGCAGAGCCAGCGGCTGGGCCCCGATTCCCACCGAGGAGAGAGGGGCTCCAGGTGGCAGCGGCCTGGGGAGCAGGTGCAGGGCTGCCCGGAGAGCCAGGGGAGACTGTCCTCCAATAGGCAAATGCGAAAACGGTAAACAGAAATACAACGGAGCCCTGGCCGGCGTGGCTCAGTGGATAGAGCGTCGGCCTGTGGAATGAAGGGTCCCGGGTTCGATTCCAGTCGGGGGCATGTACCTTACTTGCGGACTCATCTCCAGTGTGGGATGTGCAGGAGGCGGCTGATCGATGTCTCTCTCTCATCCATGTTTCTGACTTTCTGTCCCTCTCCCTTCCTCTCTGTGAAAAATCAATAAAATATATTTTTAAAAAATACAAAGGAGCCCTGGCTGGTGTGGTTCAGTGGATAGAGCGTCGGCCTACAGACTGAAGGGTCCTAGGTTCCATTCTGGCCAAGGGCACCTGCCGGGGCTGTGGGCTTGGTTCTCAGTAGGGGGCGTGCAGGAGGCAGCTGATCCGTGATTCTCATTATTGATGTTTCTATCTCTCCTTCCCTCTCCCTTCCTCTCTTAAATCAATATACTGTATATACGTATATATATGATATAACCATGAGGTGAAAAACGATGATTGTGCCGAAACCAGTGTGGCTCAGTGGATGGAGCATCGGCCCACCGACTGAAGGGTCCCAGGTTCGATTCCGGTCAGGGGCACGTGCCTTGGTTGCGGGCACATCCCCAGTGGGGGGCGTGCAGGAGGCAGCCGATGGATGTCTCTCTCTCATCGATGTTTCTAACTCTCTATTCCTCTCCCTTCCTCTGTGAAAAATCAATAAAATATATTTTTTTAAAAAAAAAAACACGATAATTGTGACTGCACACGATTTAAGAATTTTGTCCAGCTGAGACCAGTTTGGCTCAGTGGATAAAGCATAGGCCTGTGGACTGAAGGGTCCCAGGTTTGATTCCGGTTGGGGGCATGTACCTTGCTTGCAGGCACATCTCCAGTGTGGGGCGTGCAGGAGGCGGCTGATCGATGTCTCTCATCGATGTTTCTGACTTTCTATTCCTCTCCCTTCCTCTCTGTAAAAAAAAAATCAATAAAATATATTTAAAAAAAAAAGAATTTTGTCCAGTGACATACACACCTAGGAAACAGGTGCCTGAGGAGGAGAGAGATCAGCGATGACAAACTTGCAGGGCGCTGGAAGCCGAACACGCCCACAGCTCCACGGTCAGCAGGGGGACTGAGGCCAGAAGGACAGGAAGAGATGTGGGCGGAGCCGTGAGCAGGCGGTGGACAGAGGCTGGCAGGCACTGGCGAGACACTCGACCTCACTAGGAAGCAGAGAAATGAAAATTACAGCGAAGGTGGCACCCACTCCACCCTATCAGATTGGCAGGGCGGCAAGGCCACGGGGAGCCGGGGTCAGGTATATTCCAGAACGCGCTCTGGCAGGACGCCGGGGTGAGGAGTGAGCGCCCGACACAGACTCGGTTCTCGGTTATCTCAGAAATTCCCATGCTAGCAGCCAGTCAGTGATTCCCTCTCATCATTAATCTCTCTCTCTCTCTCTCTCTCTCTCTCTCTCTCCCTCCCTCTGTAATCAATCAAAATGCTTTTAAATGAAAATAAAGAAGGAAAGCCGAAACCGGTGTGGCTCAGTGGAGAGAGCGTCAGGCTGCACACTGAAGGGTCCCAGGTTCGATTCAGGTTGGGGGCATGTACCTTGCTTGCGGGCACATCTCTACTGGGGGGTGTGAGGAGGCAGCTGATCGCTGTCTCTCTCTCATCGATGTTTCTGACTTTCTATCTCTCTCCCTTCCTCTCTGTAAAAAAAAAAAAAAAAAATCAATAAAATAGCCCAAACCGGTGTGGCTCAGTGGATAGAGCGTCGGCCTGCGGACTGAAAGGGCCCAGATTAAATTCCGGTCAAGGGCATGTATCTGGGTGGTGGGCACATCCCCAGTAGGAGGCGTGCAGGAGGCGGCTGATCGATGTCTCTCTCTCATCGATGTTTCTGACTCTCTGTCCCTCTCCCTTCCTCTCTGTGAGAAATCAATTAAAAAAAAACATATATATAAAAAAAAACTGGGGCTCCCAGGCCAGCCCCACAGGCTCTGCCGGACGCCAGGGAGGGACACGGGGACAGGGGACGCCGGACGGACAGGCACGGCCCCTCAGGGAGGTTCCAGCCGGTTCCATTCCAGGGCCACAGAGCTCTGACCGGTCAACGCAAGCTGGCCTGGAGGGTCTTCTTTCCTTTTTCTCTTTTTGTAGTTTTATTCAGGATTCACGGATGATTCAGATATTTTTAAATATATTTTTTTGATTTTTTGCAAAGAGGAAGGGAGAGGGAGAGAGAGTTAGAAACATCGATGAGAGAGAGATATGGATCAGCCGCTTCCTGCACTTCCCCCACTGGGGATGTGCCCGCAACCAAGGTACATGCCCTTGACCGGAATCGAACCCAGGACCCTTCAGTCCGCAGACCGACGCTCTATTCACTGAGCCACACCCGTTAGGGCAGTGGTCGACACACCGAGGCTCAAGAGCCACATGCGGCTCTTTGGCCCCTTGAGTGTGGCTCTTCCACAAATCACCACGTGTGGGCGCTCACGGACAGTGCGATTGAAACTCCGTGGCCTGTGCGCAGAAGTCAGTTTTCGGCCTGGGCGAGTCTATGTTGAAGAAGTGGTTCTAACGCCCAGCCACACTCAAGGGGCCAAAGAGCCACATGTGGCTCTCGAGCCGAGGTGTGCTGACCACTGGGTTAGGGCATCCTGTTTTTATTAGCTGCCGGACAGGCAGACGGCTGAACGCTGGAGGAGCAGGTTCGGGGGGTGGAATAGAGGTCTCTCTCCACAGACCATACAGGCCCCAGGGGACAAAACCCGTCCGGGACAGTAAGCCTACATGTCACTTTCTTTTCAGTCCTCCCCTGGAGATATTTCCCCAAGATTTTCAGACAGAGCGGAAGGAAAGGAGGAGGTGGGGGGAGAGAGAGAGAAGCATCAATGTGAGAGAGACACGCGGACCAGCACACACCCTACCCTGGGCCAAGGATCGAACCTGCAACTGAGGCACATGCCCTCAACCGGGAATCGAACCCAAGACACTTCAGTACACAGGCTGACGCTCTAGCTACTGAGCCAAACCAGCCAAGGTGCCTGCACTTAAATCTTAACCATCAGCCTCACCAACGGGAAGAAACCCTGGAGTAAAAACAGATACATTTCTAATATATTTCTTTATTGATTTCAGAGGGGAATGGAGAGGGATAGTGATATAGAAACATCAATGATGACAGAGAATCATTAATGGGCTGCCTCTTGCACGCCCCCTATTGGGAATTGAGCCCACAACCTGGGCATGTGCCCAGGACCCTTCAGTATATAGGCCGATGCTCTATCCACTGAACCAAAACAGCTAGGGCTACAGATACATTTCTAGAATAATAAGTTGTTTTTTATTTATTTTTAAATATATTTTGTTGATTTTTTTAATATATTTTATTGATTTTTCACAGAGAGGAAGGGAGAGGGATAGAAAGTTAGAAACATCGATGAGAGAGAGACATCGATCAGCCTCCTCCTGCACGCCTCCTACTGGAGATGTGCCCACAACCAATGTACATGCCCTTGACCAGAATCGAACCCGGGACCTTTCAGTCCGCAGGCTGAAGATGCTCTATCCACTGGTTGAATTCAGCAAAGGTATCTAGACACAAAGTCCATAGGAAAAATGTTATATTCTTTCATATTCGTAAAAACCACTAGAACAGTGGCCGGCAAACTGTAGCTCGAGAGCCACAAGCGGCTCTTTGCTCCCTTTGAGTGTGGCTCTTCCACAAAATACCACATGCGGGCGCACACGGACAGTGCGATTGAAACTTCGTGGCCCATATGCAGAAATGGGTTTTCGGCTCTCAAAAGAAATTTCAGCCATTGTCCTGCTGATATTTGGCTCTGTTGACTAATGAGTTTGCCAACCACTACCCTAGAAAATTAAAAGGTTAAAGCAACCGTTTACAATTGCACAAAATAAAATCAGATCCCCAGGAAGGAAATCAATCAGAGATGGGAAAGAGTTAGTTCTATAGTGAAAACTACAAAACATGACCGAGAGAAATGCAAGAAGCCCTGATTAAAGAGACAGGCCACTTCCGGGATTAGAAGGTTCAATATTGTGGAGAGGTCAATTCTCCCTGAATTGATCTACAGACTTAGTGTAAGTCCATACAAATCTCAACAGGGTTCTGGTAGAATTTAACCAACGGGTTTAAATAATTTGTATAAAAAAGGCAAAATAAATCTGTGCTAATCCAATCACGAAGAAGAAAGGGTTTGAAGGATGAGTCTACCAGACATCAAGAATTAATCCAGCCGAAACTGGTGTGGTTCAGTGGATAGAGCGTCGGCCTGTGGACTGAAGGGTCCTGGGTTCGATTCCGGCCAAGGGCATGTACCTTGGTTCCGGGCACATCCCCAGTAGAGGGCGTGCAAGAGGCAGCTAATTGAAGTCTCTCTCTCTCTCTCACCGATGTTTCTAACTCTGTCCCTCTCCCTTCCTCTCTGTAAAAAAAACAATAAAATATATATATATTTTTTAAAAAGAATTAGCCCTAACCGGTTTGGCTCAGTGGATAGAGCATCGGCCTGCGGACTGAAGGGTCCCAGGTTCGATTCTGGACAAGGGCATGTACCTTGGTCACCAGCACATCCCCAGTAGGGGGTGTGCAGGAGGCAGCTGATCCATGTCTCTCTCTCATCGATGTTTCTAACTCTCTATCCCTCTCTCTTCCTCTCTGTAACAAATCAATAAAATACATTTTAAAAAAATAAAAAAAGAATTAATCTAGCCCTCGCTGGTTTGGTTCAGTGGCTAGAGCATTGGCCTGCGGACTGAAGGGTCCCGGGTTCAATTCTGGCCACGGGCACCTACCTAAGTTGCAGGCTCGAGCCCTGGTTCTGGTGTGAGAGGCAACCAATCGATGTGTCTCTCTGTCTCTCCCTCGCCCTCTCGCTCTCACTCTCCCTAAAAACCAGTGGAAAACGATCCTCGGGTGAGGATTAGCAACAACAACAAAAATCACATCGAATCACGGGAAAAGTATCCTGAGAGTGAGGATTAGCAAACCCACAGAGCATTGCTCTAAGCCTTAGCCTGAACGAGACAGGAAGACCGTGTGCTGTTGGATGAGGACAGAGGAGCCGGTGGCAGAGCACGCAGGCCGAGCAGACCCACCCGCACGGGGGCCCCGAGTTACACCGAAGCCGCCAGCACAGCTCCGTGGGACAGGAGCCCTAATTTGAAAGGTGTGGGAACAACTTCATGTTAACATCAACTAAAAAGATCCTGGTAGCCGAGACCGGTTTGCGGTAAGAATCTGTGGTTCCCCGAGGCTGCAGTGGCTCAGTGGTTGGGCCTCCACCTTCGTACCAGGAGGTCGTGGGTTCACCTCCCAGTCAGGGCACATGCCCCGGTTGAAGGCTCGATCCCCAGCGTGGGGTGTGCTGGAGGCAGCCAATCACTGATTCTCTCCTCTCCTCTCCCTTCCGCTCTGAAATCGATAAAAAGTATATTTTAAAAAAAGCATCTGTGGATCCTGTGGAATGCGGAACCACCATGGGGCAGCAGGTGCGGAGGGAGCCAGCTGTGAGGGGTTAGTGGGTCACCGCCTGAGGGCTAATATTAGCAACTCAAAGCGGTCATCTGCTGGACCCGAAGAAAAGGGAGCTGAGGGAATGGAGAGAGGGAGAGAGGAAAGAGGAAGGGAGGGAAGGGGGAGGAGGAGGCGGGAAAGGAGGTGGAGAGGGAGAGGGAGGGACGGTGGAATATAAATTCACCTGTTGGGGAAGGGGATTTTATTTTTATTTTTTTAAATTAAATCTTTATTATTCAATTACATTTGTTTCTCTTTTTTCCCCTCCATAGCTCCCCTCCACCCAGCTCCCACCCCTCCCTCTACCCTTACCTCCCTCCCGTTGTCCTCATTCATAGGTGTATGATCTTTGTCCAGTCTCTCCCTGTACCCCCCTCACCCCTTTCCCCTGAGAATTGTCAGTCCACTCCCTTTCTGTGCTCCTGATTCTATTATATTCACCAGTTTATTCTGTGGATCAAATTTTTAATTCACTTAATTTTTAGATTCACTTGTTGATAGATAGGGGAAGGGAATTTAAATGACAGATCGGAGAGATCCTGGACTGCTGAGCTGCAGGAGGTGCGGAGAGGGAGGGAGACAGTTCCCGGCAAGTGAAACGGCTGAGCCCAGCCTGGTCCTCGGCCTGCGGTGCCATGTGCCCTCTGCCCAGAGCCGCCTGCCTGGTGATGCCTGGTGATGCCCGGTGATGCCCGGTGATGCCCGGTGATGCTGAGCCGGCGAGAGGGAGAGGAGGGAACCGTGAGGGCCTGGCAGTGCCTTCCAGTTCCCGAAACGGAAACTCGCAGCACGCGTGCACGCAGACAACACACCGGCTCCTCTCCAGGAGGACACGCAGCTCCCACCTTTGAGTGACCGCCTGGTCGTCTCCTTCGGTCCCCCCGTCTCAGACGTCCCCGTGAGGCCGTGCTCTGGTGCCCAAGATCCTGGCTGAGAACCCCCGACACACCCGCCTTCTTCCCCCCGGCAGCGCTGGGAGCACGCGTGTCCGCCGAGGAGGGCTCTGACAGCCGCGTTTGTCTGCACAAACCATTAACTAACGGCGTCCACCGCGGCCGTTCCGTTCACCATCTCCCACCGGGGACCCCCGCCCGCTGCCCCGCTCACACGGACGGACAGACGTGCTGGGAACTGACGGATCGGCTGCGTCTGCCGCCACGGTTCCTGCAAAAACCATCAGCGGCGTCTGCTGGGCCACGGCCACGAGGCACAGCCACCGGCTGCGGGAGGAAGCGAGGGAAGATGAGCCGGGGAAGGGGACCTGATACAGGAAGGAGGCGGCTGGGGGGAGGGAGGAAGGATGGAGGGAGGAAGGAGGGAGGGAGGGGCCCGTCGCAGGCGACCGGGGAAGCCTCAGCTGAGGGTTTTGTGAAAGTGACGAGGATGTTAGGGTGCAGCTTCCATACAACGGGGGGCTGTGTCTGACATAAGGATGCTGCAATCACGACGGCCGAACAGAGAGAAGACTTCCTGTTACAGATGAGAACACTGGAGGCGGCCGAAGCCGCTGTGGCTCAGTGGATAGAGCGTCGGCCTGCGGACTGAAGGGTCCTGGGTTCAACTCCGGCCAAGGGCATGCATCTTAGTTACAGGCTGCTCCCCAGCCCAGGCCCTGGTTGGAGCATGTGCAGGAGGCAAACAATGGCTGTGTCTCTCTCACATCAATGTTTCTCTCTGTCTTTCCCTCTCTCTCCCACTCTCTAGATCAGCAGTTCTCAACTGTGGGTCTCGACCCCTTTGGGGGTCGAACGACCCTTTCACAGGGGTCGCCCAAGACCATCAGAAAACACCTATTTCCCATGGTCTTAGGCACCAACACACGGCTCCTCGGTGTAGCAAAGTGTGGCAATGTAGTTTACTGTTGTCATAGGAAGACTGTTCCCCATGCTACACTGTTAAGCCCGGAACGCAAGCCGCACTTACAGAGCACCAAGAGACGATCTCATGTAAAAACAAAGGGGTTTATTCAGACCAGCATGCTGGGGCTCACAACATACTCCGAAAACAGAGCAGAGGCTGAGAGCCCTGTGCCTTTGTTACATGACCAATTTATACTGGGGGTCGGGGGGTGGAGAGCTGTTTGAATTACTGA
>PVJN01048710.1:0-15498 GCA_004026805.1 Lasiurus borealis
GCTGAGGGAGGAGCTGAGAGTAGTGAGGGAGGAGGTAAGAGAGCTGAGGGAGGAGAAGCTGAGAATAGTGAGGGAGGAGGTGAGGGTGCTGAGGGAGAAGGAGCTCAGGACACTGCTGGAGGAGAAGGGGCGGAGCCACGCAGTAGGAGGTGACGGAAGAGCGGGTGACTCTGGCACTAGGTCCGTGCTCTTCAGGCCTCAAGAAGCAGAGGAGGACATGCCACTTGGGCCACAGGCTGGCGGGACCATGATGCCAGGGGATCTGGTGGGGTGCACGCCGGCTCCGTGTGCCTGGGGCGGGTCCAGTCTTCACTGGCACCAGGTCAGGCAACGACATGACACACGTTTGTCCGCCTCTGCTTTTGTGGACACGTGCGCCTCTATGTGCGCCTTTGAGTGCATGAGTTCACCGGTGCACCCGATTGTGTACAAGCATGTGCTTTTGTACCGTTCCCTTCATGCACACACGAGCTTACACACATGTGGATTACACGTGCGCATGGATCTACAAACGCATGTGCCTGTGCGTGTGTACATGTGTGCGTGCGCATACCCGTGTGCACGCACACTGCCAGGTGCCTGCTTGCACGTGTACCTCAGTGCAATACGGTCTCTGACCAGCAGAGGAGGCCAGGCTCCAGCCGAGAACGTTTTGCAGGTCTGTGGTCAGCGGGGGACACTGAGTCCGGAGCCGGTCTGGCCCTGCCCAGGACCTGGTAGAACTCTGGAGGCCGCTTAGGAGTCCCCGCGGCACACGGCTTAGGGCTCTGCGGCCTGTGCCATAGGTTTGGGGGGGACAGGTGCGCTGCTGGGAGGGAGTTTCTCCTGAGCCTGGAGTGGGGTTCCCACCATCAGCCTGAGGCAGGCCAGGCCCCAGCACAGCCCTGACTGCCCCCAACACGCAGTGTGGGTGCTGGCTCCCCCACAGGCATCAACATCTCCCCTGTTGGGGGGAGCAGGGCCTGTCTGGGAGCAAAAGGTCGTTGGTGCTTTCAGCCTCCAATTTCGTCCATTCTCCACCCCATCTCTGCCCAGAGGGAGGTGGGAGGGACTCAGGCTGGTTAAACCGCCAGGAACCTGTTTCCTGCATCTCAAGTTTATCTGAGGCCAACTCACTGCCCGCTTGTCCCCCCTGGCTCCCTGGCCACCAGGTCCGGCCTCTGGTCCACAGGTTCCTCAGCCACCCGCCTCCCACCTCCCACTGCGGCATCTGCTGGGGGCAGGGGGAAGGCCACTGCAGGGGCGAGTGTGGGGGCTGGTGCGTATGTGCATGTGTGCGTGCGCATACCCATGGGCATGCACACTGTCAGGTGCCTGCTTGCACGTGTACTTCAGTGCAATACGGTCTCTGAGCCAGGGGGCAGCGGGGGCAGATCCTGGCGCGGCCTGAACCCCCACCCTCCTGCCTCACCCCCACCCGCCAAGGAGAAGCCGCAGTCCAGTCCCAGAGCCAGTGTTTATTAACAAGATGGAACCCGAGGGCCTGCGGCCGGGGCGAGCGAGGGCCTCCGGGAGCCCGCCCGCCTGCCCCCCAGAGCTATGTACACCCCTCATCTGAAGCGGGTGGGCAGGAGGGGGAGTCCCAGCCATCCCCGGGCCTCGGCCATGGCTCCCCTTAGCCCGTCCCCTCTGCGATTCGCCAGCTGCTGAGCCACCGTGGCGTCCCACAGCCAGGAGGAGGGAGAGAGAGTGGCCGGGTGGGGGGGACGGCTGGACACGGCGCCCCTCTTCTCGTCCCCAATAAATAGAGAATAAATACCCGGGCGGGGCCGGCCTTGGCCGAGCGCCCCTCCCAGGCAGGGCCGTCCGGGTGGCCCGCGCACCTCTCCTCCCTCGGGTGCGGCTGCCCCGTCCCCCACCGTCTGCGAGCAGCAGTTCTCGGTCCACGCGGTGCGGTCCACGGTGGTGTGGTCCATGGCGGTGCAGGGCGGCTCAGGCCCAGCCGGCGCTGGCGGGGACGGGCGTTCAGTCTGGGCCTGTCTGGTGACGGGCGCTCCCTCCGTGTCCGTGGGTCCCGCGGTGGCCGTGGGGCCGTGCAGTCCTGGCCTGGTCACCGGCGGCGGTGGCGGGGGTGCCGGGCGGCCTGTCCTGTGTCCGTCCGTCCATCTCCGGCCAGCCAGCCGGGGGCGGGGTTTCCCGATGCCGCCACCCCGGCCGGCGGGCTACACCCCGCCAATAAATACTGTCTCTGAGGGGCAGGGTGCGTATAGAATATAGATGTTTTTATATATATATATCTATATATCTTTATATTAAAAGGGACAGGGCGAGGGCAGGCCCGCGGCCGGGGCTCCGGCCCGCCGGCCGCCTCAGGTGTCCGGGGGGTGGTGGCGGCGGTTCCGGGGCTTTTTCTGGTCCTGGGGCTCGGCGGGCCGGGGGGCCTCCCGGGGGCCGGGGGGCACGTGGCGCCAGTAGCCCTGGCAGTACTGGTGGATGAGGCCCACCTCGGGCTGGGCCAGCAGCTGCGCCAGCTCCTGGTAGGCGGGCGTCGGGGGGCCGGCGCCGGGGGCGGGCGCGGCGCTGGCGGCCGGGGGCGGGAAGAGGGCGGCGTGGACGGCGTCGCGGCCCAGCACGTGCAGCTGCACCCGCGTGACCGTGTGCTTGAAGTTGTTCTCGGTGGCCGTGCATGAGTACAGGCCGCGGTCGCCCGGCTGCAGGGAGCGCAGCAGCAGGCCCTGCTCCGTGCGCAGGAGGCGCTCCTCGGCGCGGATCTGCGGGTGCGAGCGGGTCAGGGCGGTGACCCCGGGCTGCCCAGGGCCCGTGACCCCCGGCCGTCCAGGCGGGGAGCGGGCACAGGGCTATGACCCCCGGCTGCCCAGGGCGGTGACCCCTGGCTGTCCAGGAGGGGAGCAGGCTCAGGGCTGTGACCCCCGGCCGTTCAGGCAGGGACCGGACTCAGGGCCGTGACCCCCAGGCAGGGAGCGGGTTCAGGGTGGTGACCCCCCGGCCGCCCAGGCGGGGGACCGGGCTCAGGGCCATGACCTCTGCCCCCGGCAGCTCTGGGTCAGGCCACCCCATGGGGAGTCCCAGCAGCAAGAAACGCCCACGTGCAGGGTTTGACACAGCATCTGAGGGGGCATCGCTCAGTGTCCGTTTTTTGGGGGAGCATTGGGGAGTCTGTGCAACGAATCAGGGAGGGGAGCCCGCACAGAGGATGTGTTCCCTGAGGGCGGCCAGCTGGGGTTCGCTCACAGAGGGCCTGGGAAGGAGGGTGCCCACAGCACTTCTACCTCCTGGGGCTCACCCAGTGGCGGCCCCCTGCTGAAGTGCGCCCTCCAATGGAAGCATGGGGGCCTGCAGGTAAAGAGGTGCGCCTGCACCTGGGACAGGTTACCACCGTGGCACCCCGAGTGCCCCTGTAACTGGCTCACGGGGAGTCCTCAAAGGTGGGGGGCTGGGAGGGCTTGCTTCGGCCGAGGCTGCCCCTGATGGGCCCCAACCCACCCTCCCCGCGTGGAATTCCCTCGCACAAAGGGTTCCGGTCCCACAGGGGTGGGGGGGCGGGGGGGGCAATCACCTCGCGGCGCCGGTCGCTGGGGTCGCGCTGGAACAGCCACTTGACGGAGGCCTGGGGCGAGCGGGGCTGGCACTCGAGGAAGGCGGCGCTGCCCGCCACGCCGTACTGCACCGACTCCACCGCGTTCTTGTTGGCTGCGGGGGGCGGCGGGGGGCGCGGTGAGGCAGCGCGGCCCGGGCCCCCACCCGCTGCTGAGGGCGCTGGGCACGTCGCCTGCTGAAACCCCAAACCCCTCACCCCTGCGGGCTGCGTGCGACCCCTTCCCGGGCCAGGTAAAGAGGCTGCATGGGCTCCACGCTGGCCGATGGGGGTGGGGATGGGGATGGGGGTCGGGGGTCGCACTCACCGTTGGAGTTGAAGCCGCGGCACTGCCGGATGGGGTTCCCGTGCCGGACGTCCTGCCGGCGGCTGCGCCTGGGACGAGAGCCAGAGCCGCTGCCGGAGCTGCCGAAGGAGGAAGCTCGCCCTCCCGCCCCCCCCAGGCCCTCGCACCCGGAGCCCAGGGTCACGCCGCCCTCCGGGTGCCAGCACCTCCACCTCCGACCCCCGGACGGACGGACGGACGGACGGGCGGAACCCGGGACCCGCGCTCACCTCTTGGAGGACGCGGTGTAGCGGGAGCAGGCCTGGCCGTCCCAGGCGCAGTAGGGGTCCCGGGCCAGGCAGCAGTCGGCACAGGCGGCCCCGTAGGCCTGGCAGCGGTGCAGGCTCAGGTGCGTGACGCCCACCGCCGAGGCCACGTACAGTTGTTGCTGGGGGAGGGGGAGGGGCAGGTCAGTTCCCACCAGGAGCCAGCTGGGCGGGCCCCTGTCCTTCCTGCCTCAGTTTCCCCACCCCTGGGCCCAGGGGCACGACCCCTCATCCCGGAAACTCACCCTCTTGGAGGAGATGGTCATGGTCTTCACGGGCGCGGGGTCCTGGGAAGAGAGAAGGGGTCGGTGTGGGGCTCAGAGTCGGGGCGGCGGAGGGTGGGGGGCCTGGCCCTGAGGGCCCCGGGGGGAGGACAGGCCCCGGGGGGCCACACCCACCTTGAACACCTCCACCTCCTCCAGCATCAGCTCCTCCACCTCCTGGTCGTCCTTGGGCAGCACGATGACCTTCTGCACTGTCCCGCGGTCTGGAACGGGCCGGGCAGGGCCTCAGGGGGCTGAGGGCGCTGGGGGAGGGGCACCGGCCTCAGCCCCGTCCCCACCAGGGCCCGACCCCCCGAGGGCAGTGGCCAGCGGCTCTCCCCGCTGACGGGGAAGAGGGTCTGAGAGGTCAGGCCGGGGGGTCAGGGCGCCCCCCACCGGACCCTGGCTGGGCACTGCTCGGGACAGGTGCCCTCGAGAGCAGGCGCCAGTGTTTGGACCCACGGGTCCTTCCTGGAGGCGTCTGCCATGCCCCCCCCCCCGCAATTTTCCTGCTCCTCCAGGGTCTCCTGTCCCCCATCCCCCAGGATGAGAGTGAAATCTGCCCAGCCCTTTGTCTGTAATCCTGGCAACAGGGAAGAGGCTCCAAAGCAGTGGTTCTCAACCTCCCTAAGGCCGCGACCCTTGCATACAGCTCCTCATGGGGTGGTGACCCCCAACCATGAAATGTTGCTACTGTGATGCATCGTGATGCAAATATCTGCATTTTCCGAGGGTCTTAGGCGACCCCTGTGAAAGGGTCGTTCGACCTCCAAAGGGGTCGCGACCCTCAGGTTGAGAACCGCTGCTGCAGAGGCTGAAGCTGGCAGAGCTGACCTTGACTGCTAGCTGGTCGCCACCCCCCAGGGCGTAGGTCCCCACCACCCACCCCAGCAGCACCCTCCACCCCGTGGGCCCGGCGCAGGAGGGGCGGGAGCAGCAGTGGGTACCTGTGCCCAGGAAAAGCACCTCATAGCGCCCGTCGGCCGCGTCCACCTGGTCCACGGCGACGGTGGTGAGCCGGTAGGGGGCGCCGGTGCGGACCACCAGGGGCCGGCGCTGCAGCGGGTACACGGGCTGGTACATGAGCGGGTGGCTGCGCATGAAGTTGATCACCTCGTCGGGGTAGTCCTTGGTGGACTTCATGGACGGCGTGAAGGTCCCGCCCGGGCACTGCGGGCAGGAGGGGGCATCAGGTCTGCTGCCCGAGGCGGGGGGTGTGGGGGGCTCCCTGGACCCGTGGCCGCCAGAGAGGCCTCTGCCCACCTGCCTGCCCGACCACCACCTCGCCTGCCCGCTCCTTGGTGCCACCAGGCCTTCCTGCAGGTCCTGCAGTGCCAGCCCCACGCCACCTCCCTGGCCCCACATGCCAGGCCTCATGGCCGCCTTCTGCAGAGCTGACCGCTCGCTCCCTTTCCACGCCCTCCCCCACCCCCACCCTGTGATCACTTTCCTCTGGACCAGTGGTTCTCAACTTGTGGGTTTCGACCCTTTTGGGAGTCGAAGGACACTTTCACAGGGGTCGCCTAAGACCATCGGAAAGCACAGGTATTTACATTATAATTCATACCAATAGCAAAATTACAGTGAGGAAGTATGGTTGGGGTCACCACCACATGAGGAACTGGATTAAAAGGTCGAGGCCTTAGGAAGATTGAGAACCGCTGCTCTGGACGCTCCTCACCCTGCCCCACCCGCCCCATCCGGCCCTGCTCAGCAGGCCTGCTGGTCCTGAACCCCTTTAACGCCTGCCTGTGCCCTCCTCTCCCTCCCCCTGCCCGGCCTCGGCGTCCACCTCCCTGACCTCAGCTGACCGCCTGGACGGTACTGCCCGTTGTGACCCATCAGCCACTCTGCCTCCTGCTGGGCCTTGAAACCCCAAGATCAGGCGCATCACCGCCCCCCACCCCACCCCTCACCTACTGTCAGCCACTGGCTGACTGGCCCACCCCCCGCTGCTGCCCTGAACTCTCCCCTCCCACGCCCAGCTGCCACGCAGCCCCCAGGAGCAGCCCCTCGCTGCCCCCAGCTTTGTCCTGGGACCCTGGCTGAGCTGCGTCACAGCCCGCAGCCCTGTGTAAACGGTGTTTTTAAAACTTCAGCTTTATGGCCGAAACCGGTGCGGCTCCGTGGAGAGAGCGTCGGCCTGCAGACTGAAAGGTCCCGGGTTCGATTCCGATCAAGGGCATGTGCCTTGGTTATGGGCACATCTCCAGTAGGGGGCGTGCAGGAGGCGGCTGATTGATGTTTCTAACTCTCCATCTCTTTCCCTTCCTCTTTGTAAAAAAAAAAATCAATAAAATATATTAAAAAATTTTTTTCAGCGGAAACCGGTTTGGCTCTGTGGACTGAAGGGTCCCAGGTTCAATTCTGATCAAGGGCACGTGCCTTGGTAGCGGGCACATCCCCAGTAGGGGGTGTGCAGGAGGCGGCTGATTGATATTTCTCTCTGTCATCGATGTTTCTAACTCTCTATCCCTCTCCCTTCCTCTCTGTAAAAAAATCAATAAAACATATTAAAAAAAAATTTAGCTTTAGGTTTGGCTCAGTGGATAGAGCCTCGGCCCGTGGACCGAAGGGTCCTGGGTTCAATGCTGGTCCAGGGCACGCCCCTCCGTGGCAGGTTCCCTCCCGGCCCTGACTGGGCCTGGTGTGGGAGGCAACCGGCCACTGTGCCTCTCATATCGACGTTTCTCTTGTCCCGCCTCCTCCCTTCCTCCGGCTCTAAAATCAGTGGTTTAAAACGCCCTCAGGTGTGAGGGTTAGAGAGTAAGAGAGAGGCTTCAGCTGCAGGGAGGGCGAATGGTGTGTGTGTGTGTGTGTGTGTGTGTGTGTGTGTGTCAGAGAGAGCGAGAGAGAGAGAGAGAGAGAGAGAGAGAGAGAGAGAGAGAGAGAGATCCACCTCTCCCACCGCCCCTGAGCGCCCTGCGGGGGCCGGGCCGCACGGAGGAGAGGGAGGGGGAGGCAGGGCAGGGCGGGGCTCACCGTGCCGGGCCGCGGGTAGGGCATCTTCCCGGAGAAGGGCATCCACTGGTAGTTGGGCCCCTCCTTGTGCGCGAAAGGCCCGTTGAAGACCATGCGGATGTCGGCCATGGAGTAGACGCACACGGCGGAGCCGCGGAACACGGAGCTGCGGGCGGGGCGGGGCAGGCGCTGCTGGTACCGGGCAGACCCTGGGCCCAGGCCCTCCCGGTCCACCTCCCACACCCCCGCTGTCACAGCGCCCCGGGGACTGAGGCCCGCCCCGACCCCTGACCCCTGACCCCCAGCCCCACCACACCCACCCGCCCCTGCGGCGCCCAGCCTCACCCCGAGGAGGTGAAGACGGCGTAGATGACCGGGTTCCGCACGTCCTGGGTCTGCTGGACAAACACGTCCTCTGGGGACAGAGGGAGCCGCCGCTGGAGGGCCCGTGGCCAGGAGCCCAGGGCCGGCCCACTTCCGCCCGGGGAGACACCCCCACGGGGACTCGGCCGCGCCCTGGCCCCGCCCCCATGGGGACTCGGCCCCGCCCCCGGCTCAACTCCCAATGGTGGAACTCGGCCCCGCCCCCAGCTCAACTCCCAATAGGGGAACTCGGCCCCGCCCCCAGCTCAACCCCCAATGGGGACTCGGCCCCGCCCCCGGCTCAGCCTCCAATGGGGGAGCTCGGCCTCGCCCTGGCCCCGCCCCCATCTCAACCCCCAATGGGGGAGCTCGGCCTCGCCCTGGCCCCGCCCCCATCTTAACCCCCAATGGGGGAGCTCGGCCTCGCCCTGGCCCCGCCCCCATAGGGGAGCTCGGCCCCGCCCCCGGCTCAGCCCCCAATGGGGTGACTCGGCCTCGCCCCGGCCCCGCCCCTAATGGGGGAACTCGGCCCCACCCCCGGCTCAGCCCCCAATGGGGGAACTCGGCCCCGCCTCAGCCCCGCCCCTATGGGGGACTCGGCCCCGCCCCCGGCCCCGCCCCGGGACTCACGGAGCTCGTCGAAGTGCGTCTCGATGCCGTCGTGGCCGGGCACGGAGCACACCAGCCGCGCCTTCAGGAACGTGCTCCACTTGTTGACCAGGCAGCAGTGGCCGCCGTCGTCGTTCTGGGGGGACGGAGGGTCAGGGGGGCGGGGGTGACAGGGTCAGATCCGTGCGCGCGCCCGTCCCGCGCCCCTGCCCCAGCCCCTGCGCGCGCGGCCGGAGGAGAAGGACGGTCAGACGGTCAGACGGGGCGGCGGGGAGGGGCGCCTACCAGGCAGATGCGCCCGATGCGGGCGTACACGGCGGGGCTCTGCGGCGCCTCGGCCGAGCGCTCGCGGAAGAAGAAGTACAGCTTGTCGTCGTTGCGCTCCGCGCTGTCCGGGATGAGCTCGGCGTGGATGAATGAGGGGTCTGCGGGGCGCAGGGGTCAGGGGTCAGCGGGCAGCCCTCCCCCCACCCCACCCCCAAATCCAGGAGCACCCCAACTCCTTCCCAACTGTGTCCCCATGACCACCCTCCCCCGCCAGGCACAAGGCTGGGGATCCGAGGAACCTCCCAGACCCGCCCGCCCGGGCCCCGGGGACCTCACCGTTGAGCCAGCGGGAGTTGTGCTGGTCGGTGCGCATGGCCGTCTGCTTGCCCAGCGTGCGGAAGATGGCCGCGTCCGTGCCCATGAAGTCGATGTACACGCCCGCATACAGCTCCTCGTCTGCGGGAGGAGAGGGCAGGGCCGTCAGGGGCCACCCATGGCCAGGACCAGCGCCGATGTCAGGAGCCCCTGGGACCTGCAGGGGGGCAGAGCTGGTCTCCCCCCGGCTGCCCAGGGCACTGGTGAGGAGGGGGGTGCAGGGCGATGGAGGGTGGGCACTGGGGGACGGGACTCAGCAGGAACGAGCTCTGGGCAGCAGCCAGAGCCCATTTCTGGGGGAGACCTCCCGCTGGGGCTGCTGCGAGCTGCTGGCCTAGCGGGGGACCTGATGCAGCCCCCGAATTGCCGCCGCCACCACCACCACCACCACCTCGGCATTTCCACCCCCAGGAGCGGAAAATGCTAGAAACCAGGAAGCAGGGCGTTTGATTGCATGTTCCTTTTTAAAGCAACTGATTAAGTGTAACTTCATATGGTTCAGGTTTGGGTTTTTTTGTTTGTTTGTTTTTTTTTTAACATATTTTATTGATTTTCTACAGAGAGGAAGGGAGAGGGATAGAGAGTTAGAAACATTGATGAGAGAGACATCGACCAGCCGCCTCCTGCACACCTCCTGCTGGGGATGTGCCCGCCACCAAGGTACAGGCCCTTGACCGGAATCAAACCTGGGACCTTTCAGTCCGCAGGCCGACGCTCTATCCATTGAGCCACACCGGTTTTGGCTGGTTCAGTTTTTTTTTTTTAATATAAAATATATTTTATTGATTTTTACAGAGAGGAAGGGAGAGGGACAGAAAGTCAGAAACATCGATGAGAGAGAGACATTGATCAGCCGCCTCCTGCACACCCCCCACTGGAGATGTGCCCGCCACCAAGGTACATGCCCCCAACTGGAATTGAACCCGGGACCTTTCAGTCTGCAGGCCGACGCTCTATCCACTGAGCCACACTGGTCTCGTCTGGTTCAGTTTTAATTTAATGACAGCTCCCCCCGAAGATGCTGACGTCTGGCTTCCGGCCCCCCTGGGGGTGCCCTGTCCCCGGCACAGCCCTTGGTTGGCTCTCCCATCGGGCAAGGCCCTTCTCTCATGTCCGGATGGAGGACAACGCCAACCCTGCCCCAGGGCCTGGTGCCGTGGGGGCGGCCAGGTGCCCAGCAGCTGCTCCTGAGGCCCCGACAGGACCCCTCCTCTGAGAACATTTCCCCCCGACCTCCCCGGACACCTGGCCAGACCAAAACACTCCCCCCACACACCCAACCAGTCACCGGGCCGACTCCCAGGGTGCCTCCTGCCGGCCCGGCCTCTCCCAGCCTCCCAGGCAAACGGGAGGGCGTGAGAAGGGATGATGGACCCCCCCACCCTCCTTACACCCCCAGACAGACTCGGCCTTTCCTGTCCTCGCCTTCATCCATGCAGCCTGTGGCCCACCCAGGATCGAGGGTGGGATCTGGCCCCTCTACACCACCAGCTGCCCCGTCTCTACCCCCGGGGTCTGTCTGCAGCCCTCTCCCCACCAGGGGCGGGGGGGCCCATTGAGGGATTCAGGGCCAGCACGTCCCCTGAGGGAGCAGAGGCCGCACCCTGGGGCTGTAGGACGGGGTGGGGGAGGGGCACTCACTGATGAGGGCTGAGGCCGTGTCCAGCTTGGGGTCGTAGGGACACTTGCCCTTCCCCGACTCGAGTCGCTCGGGCTCCAGGTAGAAGATGTAATCCTGCAGGCAGAGGGGGGCTCAGCATCCCGGGCCGGTCCCCCGGCGGAAGGAAAGAAGGTCCACAGCCCGGGGGTACCCTGCAGCCACCGCCCTTCACACCCCAGATCCCAGGGTTCGAACTGGGTCCAGCCAGGCGGCCAGGGCAGGGCCACACCCCAGGTTCTGGGAGCGCTGCCTGGTCCCAGGTCCGAGTGCTCTGCTTTGAGGTCACGAGGTGGGTCTGGGGCAGGCTCACAGGCCAAGGAAGGGCCTGGATTCTGTCCGCTGCCATCAGGTCCCCCAAGTCAGAGGGCTCTGGGGTCACTGGGTCCCGGGCTCTGTGTCGCACCCACGTCCTCAGGACTAATAGGCCACGGCCTTCTGCCTGCCCCCCACGGGGCCTCAGGTCTCCCCAGGGAGCCAGGCATGGGAGGGTCCCACCCAAACCACAGGGAATTCATAAGCCTCCTGCACCTCCCCGCCCCGCCCCGCCCTGCCCTGCCCCGCCCCGAGGATGCCAGGAGGGAGCTGGGGAAGGCACGGGCGGGAGGAGCTCCTGGGAGAGGAGAGAGGAGGCGCAGAGGCAGGGGGGCAGCGGGTGGCGGGGGAGGAGATGGGAGGTGTGCACAGGCCCGTCTCCAGTTTCACTCTGCACACGCGACTCCCAGCACACATGGGGCTGCACACACAGCCGGGCATGTTCACTTAGCTGCACACAGAGCCGGGCACGCTCACAGCAGCTGCACACATACAGCCGGGCACATTCACAGCAGCTGTCCACACACCACCGGGCACGCTCCCTGCAGCTGGACACACTGACAGGCACGCTCCCTGCAGCTGTACATACCATCGGGCACGCTTACAGCAACTGCACACACCAACGGGCATGCTCCCTGCGGTTGCACACACATCTGGGCACGCTCCCTGCAGCTGTACATACCATCGGGCACGCTCACAGCAACTGCACACACCAACGGGCACGCTCCCTGCAGCACAGGGCGCCTGCTGTCCACACGCTGGCGCTCATGCAGTCTGACGGTCCCCATTCTCAGTACCAGCCGCCACAGACACACACATTCTCGACCATCCACTCTCACTCACCGGCAGCCCCCGGCCCCCTGCCTGCCCCAGCCCCAGTCCCAGGGACAGACAGCTCTGCCCCTCCCACCCCTGTGCCGACCGGGGACCCACGGAGGCCCGGGGCATGGACCCCTGAGAGAGAGGCCGGATTGCACACACTCAGGGCTTGAGAGCAAAGGTGTGCCCACATGTATGTTGGCATGTGTTCACGCATGTCTACACACATGTGTTCTGAGGGCTCAGGCATGGCTGTCCCCAGGCTCCCGTCTTCCCCACCTGGTGGCTTCATGATTTCTCTCTCGCCTGCGGGGTGCACACCGCAGACATGAATCCCGCTGGGGCCTCAGAGTCTCTGCAAGTGGGGGATGGGGCTGGGGGCACAGAGACAGGGGACCTGGGGGGCGGCCGGGCGGGTACAGGTCCCGGCAGGAGGGCCAGGCCCCAGAGGAGCGCGGCTCAGAGGCAGGGCTGCCCGGCGTGGGCCCGGAGGGAGGAGCCCACCTGGCGTGGGGCCGTGGGTGTCGGGCGGAGGGCACCGTCCGTGGCTCTGCTGCCTCGGCCTCTGACCACCTGCGTCTGGGTCCAGGGCGTGGCCTGAGGAAACGAGGAATGGGGTTAGAGCCGGGGAGGGGCGGGGTTCGGGAGGCCGGGGGGAGCGGGCTCGGGCTGCCGCCTCTCACACACCACACACACCAGGAACACACGCCAGGAACACACATAAGCACCCGGGCCCCCAGAGTACACAGCAGCGCCCATGCGTGCATGCACACATACACCGCTCGGCGCACACCTGCACACACACACACGTGCCCCTCGGTCCAGTCGCTCTGACACACGCTGCACGCGGTCACGCCAGCTGCACACATGGAAATGGAAAAGGGCAGAAGCGGGCAGGGTGGGCAGAGCGGGGGAAGGGGCTTTGGCCCAGGCGTCCAGCCTCCTGACGCTGAGGCCCCACCGGGCCCGTGGCCAGGCCTCGGGCACCATCCACCGGCCCAGTTTGGGGCAGGCGCCCGCTTGGTGCCGGGCACTGTGCTAAGAGCTTTGGGAGTCAGCTCTCTGCCGCCTCCTCACACCGACCTGTGAGAAAGGCATCTGTGAACCCAGGTCCCGGCCGGGCCACAGGCTCTGGGAGACCACTCACCAGCGTCCCCTCAGCACCCTGGACGGGCCTCTGACAGGGCTGCACCGAGGGGCGGGGGGGGCGGGGGGCGGGGAGCAGGCTTACCTGGGCCCGGCGGCCTCGGTTTACATAGGTGCACATGGGGTTGTAGGCGCCCGTGCCACACACGTACAGGTGTGTTCGGTTCCAGGGCTGGATCAGCCTGACGAAGTTCCCGCACTCACCCTGGGCCGGAGGGAAAGCCGGGAGGTACCCACCTGCCTGTCTGGACCCCTCTCCCCCACCTCCCGGGAATCGCCGTCCCCCCACCCCCACGGCGGGGTCCCCCACCCCGCACTCACGTTGCCATCCTTGCCCGAGAGCACGCACTCCTCGATGCGCTGCGGGGAGGCCGCCCAGTGGATCTGCCGGACACGGGGGTCAGCGCGCGGCCTGCGGGACGGGCCCCGGCCCCGTGCCCCCGGCCCCGCGCCCCCGGCCCCCGGCCCCCTCCCCGCTCCCGCCGGGCTGGCCCTTACAATGAGCGGCTCGCGGTTGATGTCGTGCAGGTCCAGGGACAGCACGTAGTCCTTGCTGCCCACGTACATGCGGTCGTGGTCCTCGTCCTTGAGCAGGATGCGGTAGTCCGTGGTGTTGAGCAGGAAGTTGAAGAAGTGGGCGGTGCCCGTGGCCTTCAGCTCTGGGGGCGGGGGAGTTGAGGGGGGGTAGGCAGCAGTGAGGACCCTTGGGGACCATCCAGTCACATCCCCTACCACTCCTGACTTTTATTATTTTTTAACTTATTTTATTTTTCTTAATATATTTTACTGATTTTTTTGCAGAGATGAAGGGAGAGGGATAGAGAGCTAGAAACATTGATGAGAGAGAGACATCCATCAGCTGCCTCTTGCCTCTTGCACGCCCCCTACTGGGGATGTGCCCGCAACCAAGGTACCTGCCCTTGATTGGAATCAAACCTGGGACCTTCCAGTCCGCAAATGAATGCTCTATCCACTGAGTCAAACTGGTCCCGGCTAGTCCCTGACTTTTAAATATATATATATATATATATATATGTATATTTTTTTTATTTTTTACAGGGAGGAAGGAAGAGGGGTAGAGAGTCAGAAACATCAATGAGAGAGTGACATCAATCAGCTGCCTCTTGCACACCCCGTACTGGGGATGTGCCCGCCACCCAGGCACATGCCCTTGATGGGAATCGAACCTGGGATCCTTGAGTCCATAGGCCAACGCTCTATCCACTGAGCCAAACCAGTTAAGGCTCTAGTCCCTGACTTTTAAAAGTCTATATTTTTATTGACTTCAGAGAGGAAGGAAGAGGAAGGGAGAGAGAGAGAGAGAAACATCAGTGACGACAGAGAAGCGCCGATGGGCTGCCTCCTGCACGCCCCACCCTGGGGATGGAGCCCGCAACCCGGGCCTGTGCCCTGACTGTGTGACCTCCTGGCTCCTAGGTCGAGGCTCAACCACTGAGCCACGCCGGCTGGGCTTGGTTGCTGACTTGCTGGGAGGAGAAAGGGACAGCTGGGTCAGCAGAGAGGGGCCACGCCAGAGCTGAACCCCAATTCCTGGGCAATCCCGCCCGCCTGGGGCCCCAGTGGAAGGACAGGGGGCAGGCGGGCGGGAGCCAGCCAGTGGCCAGTGGCGGCATCAAAGCGTGTGCCCGGGGCGGGGCCGTCCCACAGGCCCGAAGAGGGCTCCTGAGGCGGAGGTGGGGCAGGTGAGCTCAGGTCAGCCCGCAGACGCTGGCCTCACCACCAGACGGAGGGCAGAGCGAGCAGGGCCGGGTCCCTCTGTCTGAGCGGGCGGCCAGGCCACAGGCACGCCGACGGCGGCTGGCCGCTGGTGAACGGGGCTGCCCCAGGCCCCTGCTCACCGGGCTCTGAGCAGCCAGCGGCGCTTCCTGGGGAGAGAGGCCCTGGGGACGGATAGGGCAGCCCCAGGTGGGGGCGGGGACAGGGGCCGGTGAGTCCTGGGTCTCCCTCCCCCAGTGGCTGGGGAAGTCCTCCTGGGAGTGAGGACAGGAGGGAGCTCGGCCAGGGGCACACACGGGACCCATGAAACTTGGGAGCCTTCCTCTGGGTGGTGGGGAAGAGAGCCAGGGGTCCCCCCCAGCTCCTCTCAGCGCAGCAGGAGAGGGAAGAGGGTGAGGGTGATGAGTATCCCCAGCCCGGAGGCCGAGCGGCAGCAGGCAGAGCGCCCGTGTCCGCACAGGGCCCAGGGTGCACAGGGCACACGTCCTGCGTCAGACGAGGCAGCCACCCTGGGGGCCATGCCTGACCCGTCTCCCCGGCCACAGCTGCTTCTCACAGGAGGTGACCATTCCACAGGCGGCGACCATCTCACAGGTGGTGACCCCATCTCACAGGTGGTGACCTATCTCACAGGTGGTGACCATCCCACAGGTGGTGACCATCCCACAGCTGATGACCATCTCACAGCTGGTGACCATCTATCTCACAGGTGGTGACCTTCCCACAGCTGGTGACCCCATCCCACAAGTGGTGACCATCCCACAGCTGGTGACCCCATCCCACAGGCGGTGACCATCCCACAGGTGGTGACCATCCCACAGGTGGTGACCTTCCCACAG